>JAQQSK010005452.1:0-14901 GCA_028658325.1 Potorous gilbertii
TACTAGGACTGTATCCCCAAGAGATTATAAAAATGGGAAAGGGACCCATATGTACAAAAATATTTATAGCAGCACTCTTTGTGGTAGCCAAAAACTGGAAATAAAAGGGATGCCCATCAATTGGGGAATGGCTTAATAAATTATGGTATATGAATGTAATGGAGTACTATTGCGCCATAAGAAATAATGAACAAGAAGACTGCAGGGAGACTTGGATGGACTTATATGATCTAATGCTGAGTGAAAGGAGCAGAACTGTTCACAGCAACGATCACAGTGTGCGAGAGTTTTTTCTGGTAGACTTGGAACTTTGTAATAACACAAGAGCTTACTGAAAAAAAAAATCCCAATGACGATTTTCTGAGGCAAAATGCCTCCCAGAGAAAAAAATAAGGAAGTCATTCGCAGAATGTAGGTATGTGTGTGTGTGTTTTAGTGTATTATATTTTGATTTGTTATATGATTTCTTCCATTTATTTTAGTGCGACTGCATAGCATGACTATTGTGAAAATGTGCTCAATTGGAAAGTATATGTAGAACCTATACAGAATTGTATGCTGTCATGGGGAGGGAGCGGGTAGCAGGGGGAAGGTGTGGGGGGGGATAAAATCGTAATTTTAAGGAAGTGGTTGTAGAACATTTATAAACAAATAAATAAATAAAAGAAATGAGAGCAATACAACTGAATCATAAAAAAAGTGTCAATAATGTGAAAAAGATTTATAAGGATTTCAAGAAAAAAAACTCTTTAGAGTTGAATTGGCCAAAAAGAAAAAGAAACACAAAAGCACACTGAAGAAAATAATTCCTTAAAAATTTGAATTGAACAAGTAGATACTAATGGCTCTATGAGTGTAATGGTAATATAATTTGAAGATCTTCCCTGTCCCTTAACAGGTCCATGTGACCTGCTTTGAGCTTTGACCCAGCACACAGTTTGAGATATATGAAGCCCATAGTAGGAGGAGTTTGCTCAAGGAATGGAGCAAGAAAAGTACAGAAGGAAGAGAGAGTGAGGTGGAGAGCAGGCACAACAGAGCAGCCAGTGTGAGTGAGAGAGGGAGTGATTTTACCAAAGGGAGCTTGCTTGTGTAGATGTCTGAGGGAGGCAAGGCTGGGGGATGGTGGTGCTCCCTGCATTGAAAATGTGTGTGGATTTCTTTGTTACCATGGTGGAATTGGCTTTCTGGTATCTGAACAGATATTTTGGTTTTATCTTTGTGGAAGAGAGTTTATATTTTGCAAATTTACCCTGGAAATAGGAATGTATATTCATAGCAGCTGCTGTGGGTACCACATTGGTATTACAATGAGACATAAAGACATAATAAAACAAAATTTTGAAAAGTAACAAAAAAGTAGAAGAAATGTTAAATTTCTCATTGGAAAAACAACTGACCTAGAAAATAAATCAAGGAGAGACAATGTAAGAATTACTGAACCACATGAAAGCCTTGATAAAAATAAAATAAGCCTGCACAGGGGCTGGAGCCAAGATGGCAGAGTGAGAGCAACTACTCACCTAAGTTCTTAGAGAAACTCCTTCAGATAACTCTGAAAAGAGAATCTGACCAAATTTTGGAGGTATAGAATCCAATAGGAGGCAGACTAGCAGATTCACAGCCCAGGACAGATTGGAAAGTTGATGGGAAGGATCTGTTCCAAGGAGATGGAAGAGCATACAGCACACAGCATAGCAGTCCCTGCGGCTTTCCTGCTTGGCCATGGTCTGAGGCAATGGCAGCATGGTGGAATACCAGAGAGGCAGGTAGAGTGGGAGACCAGCAGAGCCAAGTGAATGAGAGGTGCTAAGCCCCAGGTATCAGCTGCAGCAGCTCCTGAGACTATCAGTCTGCAGATTAAATGTCAGCAAGTCACCTACTTGAACTTCTAGGAGCCAAAATGGCAGAGTGATCTGTAAATGCTGTCTCCCTCTTCCCTTGTTGATCTCAAAAAACCATATGATACTTCCTCAGAAAAATCCTGGATCAGTGGAATCAGCAGAAGGGGCAAACAGTCTAGTAGCATCTCAGGCTAGGAAAATAGTTAAAGAATACTCCTCTTACTGTGGCAGACTGGAGCTGTCCCAGACAGCCCCACTTCAGTAAACCATCTGAGAGGAGCCCCAGGGGTGAGGATCCTTGCCCCAAGACCCAAATGCCTCAGTGCTCCAGAGGAAACAGAAAGACTATATAGAACATCCAGGATCACCATGCACTGAGCTGACCTTTGCTCTCCTGTGACCAGACTACCCCTCGCCAACACCTAAAAAGTTAGCTCCAGGGCTAATCTGGGGAAACACATACACATACAAAAAAAGACATCTGCCCTTGGCTTTCTCACATTAGCCAGTTCAGCACCAGGTTCTCTAGTTTCTAGCTGAAAGAACCAGAGGGCACAATATACAAAGCATCATTATCATGAGTAAAAAAAAGCAAAGCAAAAAGGAAAAGACCATAGAATCTTTCTATGGGGGCAAGGGGGGACAAGGACCAAAACAAGAGTACCAAAGAGGTCAGTATTGAGACTGCACTCCATCTGAAACTTCAGAAGGGAATGTGAACTGCTCACATGCATAAAGAGCCCTCTTGGAACAGCTGAAGAAGGAATAGAAGAAACAATGGCCTATGAATTAAAAGTATGAAAAAAGAATTCACTGAAGAGACAAGCTCTTTAAAAAGGAAAATTGAACAAATGGAAAAGGAAGTACAAAAAGTAACTGGAGAAAATAATTCCTTAAAAGGAATAATTGGACAGATGTAAAAGGAGATGCAAAAGTTAACTGAAGAAAACAATTTGATGAAAATTAGAATTAGACAAGTAGAAGCCAGTGGCTCTATGAGACATCAAGAATCAGTCAGACAAAATCTAAAGAATGCATTTATAACAGTTTCATGTCTGTCTAATCTGATTAACGGTACTCTGTAAGCTCCGGCATGTTGATAAACCTCCCCCAAAATAAAAATTACCTAATGCCAGTTGTCTTCATTAAAATGCCACGATTATGAGGTTAATAGCACACAAGTCATCACATATGCCTCGGCGAAAAGCATAGATTAGCTGAATAGGATTTAATGGACCTGAAGTAGCAACCAGTAGCCAGTCAGAGATTTGATAGGTATGACTGCAATTAATGGGCCTGCTCTGAAGGATAGAGTGCCTAGATGGAGGGGTTGGTGGTTTGTCGTGAGTTGGGGTTTAAGGTATTCCTAATGGATGGGATATGCTAGTATATTGTGCTTGTAGATTCTTAGATCATTGATGTCATGTCTATGTAATTGGAGGATTGAATGTTTTATGTAGGGTTGAGTTGAACTTTGTTATGTAATGTTGAGTTATAAGGATATTGAGATATGCTAATACTTGGTGTATTTGATGTAAAGTATAGGTTTTTATGTTTTTAGTTTTCCAACCTTATTTCTAGGATAATTTTATGGCAACCAGGGCATTAGAAAATTTGAAAAGAATATTTTTCACCCCAACTTTTCCAAGTTCCTTTGTAGTTTTGCTAAATAAGAATCTAGAGAAAATTTGGAAGAAGCCTAAGCTAGTCCTCCACTAGTTAACTAACAGCAGTTAATATAACTTTTAATAATATAATTTATTAATAGTAATTAAATGTAATGCTATGTCATAATTCAGATAAAAAATGGATTGAGAGATTCTGAATTATAGGAGTAAAATACAATTAACAGAAACAAATTTAAATTGCCTAAGGGTTTCTTCAGCTGGCTGGCTGTACTCTACTCGCAAAGGAGTAAAGACAGACCTTGGGGTTAAAACTAAAGATATGTGGAAGGTTTTTCTATGGGGAAAAGAGGCTTACCAGAATTAAAGATTATGCAAGATCATCAGGAGATCAATAAAGAAATCTATTACATCTGAAATCAGAATATAGCAGCAAAAATGTATTGTTCCTCTTTTGTTCTTGAAGAAGGGCCAATGAAATCAGGAGGATGATGCCTTGACTTGCTCATGAATTCAACTGAAGAGAGGCCTCACTTTCTTTTCCAGAGTCATCAGAAGTCCAGTGGTAAGAGAGCAATCAAGATCTCAAGTGAAAACTCTGGATGTAATGGTTGACTGTGGCCTTTCTAAATTAGCGTTTTTCCCAGGCTTCAGTTTATCTGAGACAATGCCCATTCAATGACTAAAGGCTATTCATTTTGAGACAAAAGATGGCTTAATTTGCCATCACAACAATTGCAGTCTAGGAGAGGAAGACCCTCAAAGTTTCTGCCTGGAACAGAAGAGATGTTAGGTGTAGGATAATAGCTGACCTTACCATAGGAATCTTTAAGATTTCCTAAATACTTTAAATAGATTGTCTTATCTGAGCGGTCACATATTTAAAAATATTAGATGGGTACCTAAAGAATTTAGACATGATTGGATCCAAGTGGGAGAGTCCTAGAGTACAAACTCTGAAACAGTTGAAAGTGATAGTATTAGAATTGTCTGTAGTACTCAGAGAAGGGAAAATGAAAGACTTGAACTCAGGTCTTCCAGATTTAGAGACAGCCTTCACCAAATCATTCAATCTGTCCAGGGAGTGCATTGTCTTCAGAGGCATGAGGGCTTTTCAATGCATGTGACCCTCCACATATGTTCCCTCATCACACGTGTTTCCTACATAGGTGATAATACCGTGCAAAAGTATACCTGTATGGGTATGGGGAGAATCTTTCTTGTGCTCTATTTGATTGAACGCCTGACCTAGTAAAATATGACACATGGGTAGACTTCTGAGCTATGATGTTGAGTGGATGCTTCCCCATAATGTGAATCCAAACTGGAGTAGCTGTCTATAGACCCCTGTGTTAGGAAAGTCATAAATACTAAAACTAAAATGAAATGAGAGCAACATGGTCCTGGCAACTGCAAAACTGCTAACCAGTCTGAAGGATGACAGGAGTCAGAGAGAGCATAAGCAACTCTAACTGGCTCCCATTCATTACACATAAATATCAACAAGAAAATTATCTGAGAACAGAACATCCCACGGGGAAGAGCTTAATGTTATCCGTTAAAGGGATTTACACAATGTGAGGTAACAAAAAAATTTCATTTTTAGTCAGTGAGAGAAGTAAGGTAGATGTATTTTTTTCCATGTAAATATTTCATACTGTAGTTATTTCTGTCTGGCATTCTTCCTCATCTCTTTTCATAAGCCTATCTTTATGATACTGATGAGAACTGGAAGGAGGGTGGTGAGACCCCTGCAAAGACAGGCGTGCCTGGGGTAGTTCTCCTGGAATGAATTCAGGGACTCAAGCATTCTTGAGGTCAAGGTAAAGATTTATTAAGCTTTTCAGTGGTCAAGAATTCTCAGGGGTATAGGTAAAGCTTGTATATGATATTCTGTAGCAAAATATATGCCAAATATACTGACTAGGTGATTCAGGGCAGGATTAAGGAGTGGTTAGTTCTTAAAGGAACATGCACTTTTGGTATCAACTGTACAAGTATTTTACCCAGAGTTCATTGGGAAGTAGCCCAAAGAGGGATGGCTATCAGGAGGTGTGATTTTAGGCATCACTAAATGAACTAACAGGACTGGAAGAATACCAGGTGACTCTCATCTATGTCTTGCTAGACAAGATAAATGTAAGGGAGTACACCAATGTCTAAGTCTAGGATACGTATGATTAGTCAGTGAGTAGTAAATGTTGTTATGACCTAGTCCACAGCCAATTCAGCCAGTACAGCGCTGGTTCATCCTAATAAGTTCTATAGGTGCATCTGGCTACTGTATCAGGAAGGGAGATAATGGCTGTTGCTGGGGCAGGCTGTGTCCTTGGACAGAGAAGGAACTGCCTGGGACAATGTTTTGAGGCTAGGGAGAAATATTATTTTTAAAGATAAATGTGATTTTAGAATTGGGGTCCAACCACATGTACACAAGCACCCCATCAATACTATTTCTACGTATCTAGTATTTGATGCTAGATACATAACATACCAAGTAAATAAAGCAATGAGTTATAAAAAGTGTATGAAAATGTTTTAATTTTTTTAACTCATTTTGTCACTGGTACGTTTTTTTGTATAAGGCTTCACAGTAAGTAAAGACATCAATCTGATGCCCATGAAATTGTTGAAAACATAGATTGGAAGTATATTTTATCTCTTTGTTTTTAAATAGACCATTGTACCCAATCAGAAAATTGCATGTTAACTCTCAATCATACAAGATAATACTGTTACATTACCTCTTTTCTTAAAGTCAACCTTTCTTCTGAAGCATCATTTCCAGTAACTATCCTTCATTTATATGGGTAGATAGAACATTGAGCCTGAAGTCAATAAGGTCTGAATTCAAATCTGGCCTCAGACACTTACCAGCCTTGTGACCCTGATCCAGCTACCTAACCTCTGCATGTCTCAATGTCCTAACCTGTTAATTGGAGATAACAAAAGCATCTATCTCAGACAGTTGTTGTGAGGATTAAATGAGATATTATTTGTAAAGCACTTGTGCCTGAAACAAAATAGGTGCTTAATAAAATCTTGTTCTCTTCTAGACCTTCTCTCTTCAAAGTAAATAAAGAGATCCATCAGATTCCCTTAAAATCACTGAAAATGTGGATTAGAAACACATTTCATCTTTTTTTGCTTTTAAATAGAGGACTATAACCATAAGTGCATTGCAGACAATGACACAAGGTCCCCATTATTTTCCCTTTCCAAACTGACCTCCTCTCTTGGATTTGCCATTTTTGTGAGGATGCTTTTTTCCCAGTCATTCAGGTTTGTGATCTCAGATTTTTCTTGAGTTCTCACTATCCTACTTCTCACTTACTAATCAACAGGTTACATGGAAACTACCTCTGCAAGATATCTTGAATCCATTCCATACCATTGTGATTCAGACCATCGTCTCTCACCTGCCCTTTTGCAATAGATGCCTGACATCCCTACCTCTGCTCTCTTTCCTCTACAATCCAAACTCCCCAGAGCTTCCAAATTGATATTTATAAAGCAAAAAATAGAGTCATATCATATACCTGTTCAGGAAGCTTCAGAGACTCCCTCTTACTGCTAGGGAAAAAAATAAGCTTTTCTGTTTGGCATTTAAATAGTTCACAATATGGCTCCAGCCTATCTTTTTAGACTGATTGCATATTACTTCTCCTCATAAATTCGATGTTAAAGTCACCATGACCAACTTCTTGTTTCCCTCACATGGCATCTATATCCATGCTTCTGCACAGGCTATCACCTATGTCTCAAATGTTGTCCCTCCTTATTCTAACCTTATAGAATCTCTAGTTTCTTTCAAAGAACAAGTTAGGAGGCAACATCTACATGAGTTAATTTCTGATCCCTTCAGTCATTAATTCTTTCACCACCTCAACAATTACTTTGTATTTATTTGCTCTATGTTAATTTTTATATGTTCATCTGTAAACTCCTTCAGCTAGAGATTATTTCAGTTTTTTATTGGTTAGTGTACTGAACACATGTTGTTGAATTGGTGATTCATAAAAAGATATTTTTAGTTTAATAATTAGCCCATAAGATTCAGGTTTTAATTGGCAACTTCTATATAGGCTATCTAGGAGGGCTAAGTAGGGAACCCAGTAATTTTAGTTGCAAGTAAAAAGGAGGATAGATGTCTCCAATACTGCCAGCACTCCATGGGCTTTTTCCAAAATGGTCTGGATAATAACCAAATTTATGAGAGGGTTGTAGTCTGCTCACACCTACTCATTCTGTGTGATCTTTAATTCTTTGGAGGCAGTGGTATTGTATAACCACATGGTTAGTAAAATGTTAATATTGAAAAGTTGACCTTTTGCTTATATGTGAAGCTTGAGATTAGCAAGATACCTTTGCAATTTCCCCAAAGCAATCCAGTTCATCCTTCTCTTTTTTCATTTCTGAGCATAGTTCATTGTACATTTGTACTGTTTGTCTTCGTTAATATTGGTGAAGGTCTACAGGGTATCCATCCAAATGCATGTTGAAATCTGGACAAATAAACATTTTTCATCTACTTAATCTTCCTTATATGGATAGACAGGCTGCTTTGTGTCATTAAGGTTCTCTTGAAGGAGTCTCCAAAATATCATAAATCTTGATGCAATCACCACAAGGTTAATCCACACTGTTAACAATCCACAGATTATGTGGGCAAATAGATAGAACATTGAGCCTGAAGTCAATAATGTCTGAGTTCAAATCTGGCCTCAGACACTTACCAGCCTTGTGACCCTGATCCAGCTACCTAACCTCTGCATGTCTCAATGTCCTAATCTGTTAATTGGGGATACAAAAAAGCATAGACCTCACCATTCACAGGGAATTCCTCCTCCACCTCACACACTGTGCCATACATACCCTTTGTCATACAATACCTTGGCAAGCATACGTCTCTCTGCTTTAAACCTCATTTGGAGCTTATTTAAAAAAGATCCTTAAATAAGATTATTCTGCTATTATATCTTCTAAGGAATCCTAAATTATGTTTATAAAATGATTAGAGGCAACTTGCTGTAAAGTGACATTTTGTTTCACTAACTTACGTATTTTTTCCATAATCAAATAATGACATCTTAGAATCTCTATATTTTTTTAGTTCGCATCTTAAAATCTCTGTATTTTTTAGTTCATTGTGAGGTGATAAAGATGCAGTCCATCATCAAACGTGTGGAAATTCTGTTTTTCCCTCACTAATACCTAAATTCAGAATGACTTTGATTAATGTGAAGACAGTTCACATAAAGATTTTGTGTAAGTTAAATAATAGACATATAATATAGCTCAGTAGTTAATGATGGTTTCTCAGTCACTTTATTCTGTATTAATAAATTCTAATATCCCACCCCACTCCACCCTGCTATGTTTTTGGTATTTTACACTTCTTCAGATACTTTGTATATCTGTTTCTAGATTTAATATGACTCCTTTCTTTAAAAATGTTGGTCTAATTTGGCTGCTTTTTTTCTCTTTGTTCTCCTTAGTGGCATTTCTAACTTCTCTTGGAATGTCAGGAACTGTGACATTGTGATCCAAAGTACTCGATAGAGAATCCAGATGTTTTAACAAGGGCTCAGTTCTGGCAACACATGGATGTTTGGTGAACCTACTTCCAGGTATGTATAATGGAGGAGCCTGCTTTCCACTTTGGGTGAAGCTTAGGTATTCTATGACGGTTCCTGGTTCATTTATGGAGTAATTTTTGGTGGGTTGTTGAGTTTGAGATTCTGAGGAGTACTGGAGACAGAATAGATTGGGCCATGACAGTGTAAGATGCTGATTCATTCCTGAGCTGATTCAACGGTCTGTTCTGTAGCAAATTCTGGTGGAGACTCCCAGTTCCTATTCCATTTGTGGCTCTCTTAACATTTCAAAGCCCACAAAATATAAAAATACTCTCAAGAACAGACCTTCAGTGGCCAATATCCTATTTCAAAAAAATGCTTGTGTAATCTTTTCAATTATTTTGTGTTTATTACCTTCCTTCCATTTTCCTATTTGAATATAATTGGGATGACTTTGTTTAGTTGAATTTCTTGCCAAGCTTTCTTTAAACTAGTTTCTTCCCTCACACTACTTTTCTGCTTTATGATAAATTGCTCATAATCATCTAAAACCATCTTCATAAGATTTTACAGATGATTTTATATTTCAAACTAGCTTTGCCTTTGGAGACCACCTCTTCCTTTAGCAAGTAAGTTAGATATATTCTGACTAAGGCACTTCCTGGGCTTTTTAAAATTTTTGGATGAAATGATTATAATTGATGTCAGTCATTTGTTGCCTTTTTCCCATTATTTTTAATTCTCGATGACTTGCTTAAAAATTCAAGATTAAATCATTTTAATTATATATCCTTTCTTTTTATCATTTTCTTCTTTTTCCTTCCTCTTTCCATTTCTCCTCATCAAATATTGCATTACTAATTGAAAGTATCTACCATCAGACTATCAGAGGTGTCAAACCACATGCAGTCTGAAACACTCTCAAGTAAGATATGAAGCAGATTAAAATGTAATTGGAAAATATTTAAAATCAATAAAAATACAATAAAGCATAGATAATGCTATATTTTAAAACTGTCATTATGAAACTTTTAGGGCTCCTTATGTATAAATTAGTGGCCCCCAGTTTTTTTGCATTTAATACCACTGACATGGATAACGACATCTTATATTCCAATATTATGCATTCATCATCTTCAAAATCATCCCTTACCAGGACAGTCATTATTAAGATTTGGGACATTCGGCAAGTGTCACGGAACCTCAGAAAGGATCATAGAGACCATCTAATCCAAATTGTTGCTACAGGATAATTTCTGTATTATATCTATAGGGGGATAACCCAAGAAGTGGTCATGCAATTTTGTTTGAATGTCTCCATTGTTACTGAATTCATCTACTTGAGGAGAATGGCAATGACCTCCTAAATTTTGCTTATTCAGTGTAGCTCCAGGATATGCTTGCTCAGTACTTACTGTCATCAGGGTGAGAAGTGTATATTGGCAGAAGAAGCTGTGTCATTATCAGCATTCTTCCATCAAGGATGTTGCTACATTTACCTGTTCTCCTGTTTGTCCTGTCTCTTTGGCTCCAGTGGTCCTACCTGGTTGCTTACTGGCAACTGGCTTTTACTATACTGACTTACAATTGTATACTTTTGGTTTCTCTCACCTACCTGGCTTTTAATTCATCAGCATCCTGACCTTTGTGCCCTGTCTAATTCCATTGGCCCACTGCCACCTATGACCTAATCAAATCTACTAGGATTAGAAAATAAATTTAGTGATTAGATTTTTCACTCTGAGAGTTAATTAAATTGCTATCAACAATAATTTCCCACGTCTGGAGGTCAGACTTCCAGTAATCTCAACCATCTGGAATGCAGCCACCAACTATCAGGGAAAAAGACCTTGGAGGAGTAAATAAGATACACAGACAGTGTGTATTTAACTCTAGGAGAGGAAGAGTTATCCTCAGGCCAAAAAACTTGTGTGAACTAGGGTATTAGAGTATAGTGTCAGGACACACAGACCACAGGAGAAGTAAGAACTTGACCATAGAGAGAAAGCAGAAGAAGCAGAGAGGACTGTAAAAAGAATGGGATTTCTTCTGTCTTTTTCCTAATTCTTTAGTATGTCTATTTATAATCATTGTGTGGAAGGATAAACACTTCAATAGCCCTTGATGATGTTACCATATTACTTCACAATACAGAATAGTGGAAACATGGAATGTCGGAGTGAGAATAGATCTTAGAAATCATCTGATCAAACTTGGTCCTTTTTATAGATGCAAAAGCACAATGCCACACTAATGAGTGGTAGAGATGAAAGATAACTTCAGTCTTTCTGACTCCAAGTACACTGTCCTTTCTACACATCAATTTTACTAAAAAAGTTGATTTCTGTGATGAATCAATCCTATTGAAAGCAATTCAGTAAACACTTATTATTAAGACAAGGGTAGATTATATAGCACATACTCACTCTAAGAAGACAATATTTTGGAAATATTTTCATTGAAATGGTTAACATAAAGCAAGTTTTATTATTAAAGTATCTTTTACCCTACTTAGTTCATCTGGAAAATTAATTTCTATGGAAAAACTTGTTTCATTGAGAGCCACAAAACACTACGCTCTGAGGAATTATAATTTAATATCACTTAGAGGCACATGATAGATGTGATCAGGCTACATTCTATAACAGATAAGAAATGAGAAAGAAAAACTTGAGGAAAGAATATCATCAGAGACATGAATAAATAAAAAGTGGGTTGGTCATATTGCAAGGGATAGACTTTAGATGTCCTCTGTCAGTCTGGCAATGCAACAAATTGCAGACAGGTCACCATATACCATAGGAAGGACTCTTTGTGGTAACTAATGAAAGAATCTGAGAAAAATTGTCTAGGCTGGGCAGGTGGGTTGTAGCTAGAAAGGAAATATCCATGTTGATGTGTACATAGGGTTTTTTGAGTATTTGGCTACTAAGTGAAATATCTCATTCTCAGATAATGCTGGTTAAAGGAATTCTCACTATTTTTGGAGAGATTTAAATTCTCTGAGCCTCAGTTTCTTCATCTGTAAAATGTAGATAATAATATTTGTACTACTTCCCTCATAGAATTTCCATGAGGATGACGTGAGATAGTTTGAAATGCAATTTGTAAATCTTAAAGGGAAAACAAATACCAGTTATTAGCATGATGGAGCAATCAGAGTACAAGTTTTAGATACTCAGTTGAATGATTTGGTCTATAAGTATAATTTTAATGCATATTATTAATCTTTTAGAAAATTCTTGCTGACATGATATGTGTCATAAAGAATAGTCTTTCTGTAGATAAATAAGAGAAAAAATATGCTTGCATGTTTACCCGATGCTATAATCAATTTTAAACTTTTGGAAAGGACAGCTGGAAGATATTAAAAGTAAATTACCCAAATGTAATTATCATATGGAGAATTTTTGGGGGCTGACACTAAAAAATAATGAGACAGATGAAATGGGAAGGTGATGAACTGCTATTCGTAACACAGTATATGCACCTGAGTAGATCATCAAAATATTATATTATGACAACAGGAATGTACTCTGCAAGGTGGTTTTGTCTATGGTCCACCTCTTTCTTGAAAGTAGGTTTCATTAGAATGGTGATAATTCAATGGTTTTCATATTCCTCCTAATAAAAAATTAAAACTTTGTATGTTAAAATAACTCCTATTATCTTGGAGTCAGAGGGGCAGCATCTAATGCATTGTTATCAGGTTGCCGAGGTCATAATTGTGGAACTGCCATCAACAGCAAAGGCTATTACACCAGCATTTGTTCTAATTTCTAAGGACCTGTCTCACTCTCCATTTTCCATCAGCAGCTCAGCTTAATTTCAACTTCAGGGAATATCTTGCATACCCCAGGATAATGTGATCAGGTGAAATCTCATCACCATGAAGATTTACTCAGTTTTTGATACTCAACACCTTCTCAACCCTTTCATTTGCCTCTCTCTTCTGATTGGAGGGCTGTAGGTGGAACAGCAAACTCCTATCAAAGTCTTTCTTTATAGGTAACTCAGAACTTTTTGAACTTTCTAAGTAACTTTCCATTTTCAATCAGCGTCTCTGCTGGACACCAGTTATCTCTTACTATCAAAACATCCAAAGATTTTCTGATGCCCTTTGTGTATTGTCTTTCCCTATTAAAATGTAAGCTCTTTGAGGACAGGAACTGTCCTTTTTCTTATTTTTTAAAGTATTTATGGAAATGAAATGAATTTCTCTGCTTTAGAATCATTGCTGGGTTTTTAGTTTTCCTTCCTGAGATCTTAACTTAATATCAACATATTTAGAAAATTTTAAAATGTTTATAGCTGTCAACAAGGGTTAAGAAATTCATGATACACTTTCTATATACAGAAAACTCTAATTTATCCAGATTGGTTGAGGAATGAGATGTTGTAAGGACTTAAATATTCTGTTAACTTTAAAAAAAAAATAGGTTACTTACAAATACCCAATAGTAAATACAATTTCTTTCTTTTCTTTTTATTCCGTCACTTTATGACCTTAAAGACCACCAGTTTCCTTTTCTAGTGAGAAGAAAATCTGGCTATTAGTTTTCTGGTATAAAGAAGAGAGATTTAATTCCCCTTCCCTCCAGTTCAACCGATATTGTACATTAGAAGATTATGAAAGGTTAAACCTAGGAGGTGATGTTTAAACTCAGTCTTGAGAAAACTCGAGCTTCTGAGAGGCATGAGTAAGGTTGGAAGAGATGGCGTGGTGGCATATTGGTCCCATTTCTGCTTTAAAGATCATAATTTGAAGAGGTCATCTGGAGTAGACCAATCATATCATATTGGAAACAAAGAAACCTAGATGCCTAGAAGTCAAGTGAATCGTCCAGGGTCACATTGGTTGATAAAATGGTGTAAAAAACCTTGCTTAGAAACAACAAAAAAAATGCCTGCCATGTAGGAGGCATTTAATAAATTTGTTTTTGGTTGACTGTTATCTCTTCATTTGGTCATCACAGTTTGTATGAATGGCAAGAGTGATGTTTAATCCAATTTTGCTGTAATTTCATTTAATGTTTCTTTATGTGAAATCAGTTATTTATATCTAGGAACAATGTAGACAAGTAGCACTATGTAGAATTAGCGTCCCAGCAAAATGTAAATTCATTAAATGCAAGGATTTGTTTTTGTTTATTGTCTTTATAGTCTTAGTTTCTCACAGTTAGTGCTTGGCACCTACTGACTGCTTATTGAATTGAATTCAATATAGTTGGAAAATTGATGGATAATGAAATTTATTTTATTTAGATGGGAAGCTCGCAAAGGTCAAGAATGTTTTTTTTTTTGACTTTATTTTTGGTAACTGTAAAGATAATTTAAAATGGAGAGATTTTTCTCATTTGTTAATATGCCCATGTGACCTGCATGGATCACATGAGTCTGTCACATAAAGCCTGTGGTAGGATGAGTTTGCTGAATGGGTGGAACAGGAAGAGGTAGCACTAGAGCAGAGCTGAGAGGAAGTTAGTTATGAGAGCAATTAGAACTGAAGGATGCTGTGAGTGTGAGAAGGGATTTTGTTTATAGAAAGTTTGATTGTGATTTGGGACTCTGCTGGTGATTTGTCTAAAGGAGTTGGTTTGTGGGAAGCCTAGCAGGGGTAAGGCTTGGGGCTGGTGTTGTTCTCTGCATTGTTATTGTGTATAGATTATGATGGATATGGCTTTCTGGTGTCTGAATAAAGGCTTTGGTTCTGTTTTTCTTGTGGAGAATCTTTTGCATTTTAGAATTGCACTGAGATATTCATGGCCACTGTAGATGCTGTTAATATTGCATTGGTACTACAGTAATATATATATATATATATATATATATATATATATATATATATATATA
>JAQQSK010005453.1:0-14901 GCA_028658325.1 Potorous gilbertii
GAACTTATTCCATATTTTCATGTCTCTTTTGGCTGGTGTCTAAGCAAGAAGTCTGATAGGAGCTTAATACCATAAAGGAAAGGAGTCCCAAGGTGTGCCCCATACATCCTTTGGAAAGACAGCATCCCCCCCTTCCCCCGTCTTTGTGTCTGTGTCTCTCTCCCTCTCTCTCTGTCTCTCTCTGAGTCTCTCTCCCCTCCCCTCCCCTCTCTCTCATCATATTTGTATTCAAGTGTATATTTTTCTTAAATAGTTGCCTACAGCACTAAGTACAAAGTCAAGAAGACCTGAGTCCAAATTCAGCCTCAGGTAGTGTAACCCTGGCAAATTATTTAACCTCTAATTTCTATATGCCTCAGGGTTGTAGGGGAGGTGTTGGTAATAGCGAATACCTCACTGGGTTGTTAGTATCAAATGAGGTACTATTTATACAGAACTTATCACAGAACTTGGTGTGCAGCCGGAACTTAATAAATGTGTCTTCCATTCCAAGAAATGGACTTTTAAGTTATAGCAGTGATGTTTAGAAGCCTTCAATTAATATGTGTGAATCAGTAAGATCATCTAAAATAGGAAATGAAGGCCAACATGTAAAATCCTGATCAAGGCTCTGTGCAAGTATCTTGTCTGTCTAAACATAGGAGACATTATGCTCTGAGATCAGTGACTTGATAAGGCAAAAAACTAAATAAGGGAGAGCCCAGCAGAGTGAGGAGGGAACAAGTGGACTTCCTAGCCAGTAGTTGTAAGGCTCAGATTTGTGTGGGTGTGGTGGTCAGGGGGCGGGAGGAGAGAGGAGGGAGTGAGGGAGGGAGGCAAGGAGAGAGACAGAGGAGCAGGAGGGAGCATTTGCCCAGGTTCCTTTCAGAAGACTGGTGTAAGTGCATTTTAAGTTTAAGAGTTACTAGAATCTCAGTTTGGAATGAATTTCAGGTCTTTCTGATTTCAAGTCCACTACTCTGTCTACTGGACCACCCAGATACCTCTCCTTCTATAACAGTCTTTCCTTGGAGAGGTTTTGTAAAGGGGAACTTAGTGCTCCTGGGAGGCAGCCCCACTCCACTTTGGGAGAATGGAAAGAAAGTTCATTCTTATATCAGACCTAAATCCTCAGCTTTCTTTCCGTCTGTGGTTTTTAAAGTCTGGTCCAGTGGCACCTTCTGGAGTTTCTGAGTCCCTTTTAGAGAGTGTGGGAGGGCAAGACTGTTTTCATAATAATACAAAAATGTTTTCATTTCTAATTTGGTAAATCGGAATATTTATAGCAGAAGGTTTGGGGAAGGGTGCTTAATAATTTTTTTTTAATTGGCTCCTGAGACCAAAAAGTTTGAGAATCATTCATTTTCAAACTACTCATTGCTGAGGGGGAGAACAGAACAAGCTTCATCTCTTGCTTGCTTGATTTTTCTTCAATTCTTGGAAACAGCAATCATATCTTACTTTGAGTCTTGGCTTCTCCTGGATAAACATGTTCCAATTCTTTCTTCTTCACCTATCACTCTAAAATCATAGGATATCAGATTTGGAAAGGATATCCGGAGTTTGAATCCTGCCTCAGTCACTTACTGGATTTGTGACCCTAGGTAAGTCCTTTAAACATCAAAGCCTTAATTCCTAAAATGGGTATGATACTAACCCCTACCTCTCAGGATTTTTGTGAGGATCCGATGAGATAATTAACATACATAAAGCATTTTGCAAACCTTAGAAGCACTAATGCAATTATTTTAATGAAAAGAATCCCTTCCTACAACATAGCTAATGTGGTCCTAAGGCCTATTTTTTTTAACCCAAAAGGGGATCACAGATGTAGAAGGGGAGGGTACTTTTAGGGGTCATTTTGTCTGAACCCCTCATTTTATCTAGGTTGAAACTAAGACCCCGAGAGGTGGAGTCACTTTTCCAAGGTCACATAGCTAATGTGGTAGAGGTAGTATTTGAACCCCAGGTCCTCTTGACTCCAAATTAAAAACCCTTTCCACTCTGTGTTGTGGAAGATCTTTTCCAAGGCAGCCCATTCCATTAGGCTAACAGGTCTCAAACATCTTGGTGTCAGGTCTTCCTCTTAAAAATTATTGAGGATTTCCATGCCTCCCCCCCCAACTTTTGTTTCTGTGGATTAAATGTATTGATATTGGCCATATGTGAAAATAAAACCTCTTGGTAGTGTTATAAAAAAATAATTTTGACCTTGTCCCTGAGAGGATATTAAGGACCACTAGGAATCCCTGTCCTTATTTTGAGAATTAATGTGGAACTGTTGCATTAGGCAGAGTGCTTTGTGTTAGATTTGGAGTTAGAGGGCCTGGTTTTAGTTCCCAGCTGGACTGCTTAGTAGTTTACCCCTTTAGCAAGTCCCTTAAGCAGTTTGGGCCTCAGTGTCTTCCTTTATAAAGTGAGGGAGTAAGAGTAGATGCCTCAAGAAACTTGTACCAGTGAGCATTTATTTTTATTTACCCCCCCCCAGTCCCCCAGCCTAAATCTGCCTACGTAATGCCAACCTGATTCTTAGTTCTGTCTTCGAGCCAGGCAGAATACATTCTGCCTTTCCTTGTTGGCAGGGGCTGTTTAACGTTTTGCTTTGTTCTCCCCCTCCCCCCCATCACAGGGTTTAGCACACAGTTTGTGCCTAATACATGCTTAGGATTATTAATAGTCGTGAACAAGATACATAATGTATATATATATAATATATCTAAAATGTATCATTAAACCTTGGGAGGGTTGAAAAACACGAGGTTTGAATGTAGCTGGATCAGATAGTTTGGTGAGAGATAGATAGAAGAGGGGAGGAAAGAGGAATGATGATCATCTAGGTTGTGTTTTTTCCCCTCTGTGATTTTTTCTCTGTAAGTTGTTCATTTCCTGTTGTCATTTTTTTGGTTCCTTTTTGCTTCTGGAGCTAATCATCTTATCCTTTGCCTTAATTGTCTTTGGCTTTCTTCTGTTCTCCCCCTTTGCCCTTGGCAATGAGCTGGTCTGGCATCGCGATATGTAGAGAGTGTGCTTAGCACCTCTGGGTCATGTGGCAGCAGAGCATCTCCCCCGAGCTGAGGAGAGCACACGAGGCAGTTGCTCAACAGGGCACAACCCAGGTAGGGCCTTTATCGGGTGGGGGAGCTTAGGGATGAATAGGGGCACTTAGCCTCGGGCTCACACCATTGGTCGCCCTGATCAAAAATTTGTCCAACAGGCCGGTGAGGGCCATGGGGAGCTGCTGCTGCTGCGTCGAGGAAGAGGAGGAGACGGTGCCCATCCCCGAAGAGCAGGCTCCGCTGCTGGAGCCCCCCGAGGAGGAGGAAGAGGCCTCTACGTCCGACTCGCAGAGCTGCCCGGACGAGCAGGCCCTTCTAACCGCCATCCTGGCCAGGGTGGCCAACAGCCTCGTCAACGTGATGGCGGCCCGCTCTCTGCGCCTGACGCCCCGCGAGTACAGAGAGCGAGCCCTCTTGTACCAGCAGCGGCTGTCCATGGTCAACCTGGCCGT
The DNA here is from genome assembly GCA_028658325.1 of Potorous gilbertii. Classification (NCBI taxonomy): domain Eukaryota; kingdom Metazoa; phylum Chordata; class Mammalia; order Diprotodontia; family Potoroidae; genus Potorous; species Potorous gilbertii. The sequence goes on from JAQQSK010005453.1 coordinate 3,488, forward strand.
TGTGCGCACCGAGGACGCCGAAGAGGACAGCGACGACAGTGGAGGCTGTGGCGCCCTCCTCAGGAGGTTCTGGGGGAAGAAGAAGCAGAAGCAGCCTCCCTCCACACCCCTGCCGTCCTTCACCAACCAGCCCCTGCGCGTGCTGGCCGAGGCCTTGGTGCCCCACGACGACGTACAGCAGGCCATCCGTATAGCGGAGGACGCCCGCCGCGCCATGCAGCACGTGCGCGTTCAGTGTCAGGACGAGGTGCTGGTGCCGTTCGCGGTGGTGTGAGCGGCGGGGGCGGCCTGGAGACCGCCCCCCTCGTCCCCGAGCCAGTCCCCGGGGAACTGGAGCTGGTCCTGTGGGATCTCGACTCCTCCCTGACCCCGAACCCCTCCCCGCCCCCATCCCCGGCCCCGGCCCGGCCCCCCAGCCCGGCCCCGAGCCCCAACCCCGACCCCTACCCCTGGCCCTACGCTGATCCCTTCCCGTAGAGGGCCCCGCCGCAAAGCGGCCTCCAGCGGGCGCAGCCGAGCAGTCCTGGCGACAGCCCCGTCCCCAGCAGCCGCACAGTCCCCCCGCCCCCGGCCCCAGCCCCCTCCCCGCCTCGCTTTTCGTTCCCCGACACCTGAACTCCGCTAGGTGCTTAATAAAATGGAATTGCATCGAATTCAGTTGGCTCGCTTTGTCTTTTCTTTCGCCACCGACCCCCACCCTTTATTTTACAACCCTGCTAATCGGATGCTTTCTCAGGGTTTAAACTGCGGACGGACCGCGCGGACCCCCTGCGTCCCCCCCCCTCCCCAGCCCTGCTTATCCATCAAAGCAATTGATCTTTTCTTCCCCCTCACCCCTCTGTGGTGGGCCCCAGCATTCAGTCCTCACTCCAATTCAAAAGACAAACCCGAGGCCAAAATAAACGATCTCCTCCAACCCTCTTTCTGCCCAACCCCCCCCGAGGATGAAGCCTTCAAGCATCCTTCATTAACCGTCTCCCTACCTATACTTCTTAACTCTAAAACTTGACCCACACAGAAAAAGAGAATCTATGATGGGAGGGGGGTGAAAATTTGTCCTCTTAGAATTGAGAAATCTAGGCTGCAAGTTCTTTGTTAATAGTGTTTCCCAGACCTATATAGTAAACATGGACAATTTAAATAAACGCTAGGCAGCGTCTTAATGTGTGCAGTATTGTCTGTCCAGTGTCAGCCTCTACTGTGCCGTGCACTATCTGCTTCCTCATTGCTCCCATTCAAGATGGACTGCACCTTCAGGATTTTCTCAATAATGTTATAGACTTTGATCTCAGCCCAGATTTCTCTCTCTGGCTGCAGTCACACAATTCTGTACCTTTGGTCTCCAGGCAGCCACCCAATGAATGAACGCAGCTTGCTGGTCCTGCAGTCTTTGGACTGCTAATTAGGCATTTGCAAGCCATTGTTATAACCCAGCAGAATGACCCTCTAAGTCTGCGCCCAGCTGGTGAGGGTCTCCTAGCTGGTGGGTATTTTTGGTACTACTATCATTTGTAATTTTGACTTTCCAAATGCCTTTCTGTGTCCCTAATGAAATTCACCATTTCCTCTGTGACTTAAAAGTGGGGCTGTGTATGACGTTCATGGACGTATATGCCTGTTTGCCCTGGGTCCCTTTCCGATGCCCCTAGTTATCTTATACCGGTCTCATCTCAGGCTGGAAGAAAACTTTGTTTACCTAGTTCTATCCCCTTATAGGGGTAACTGTTAATTCAGCACTGGCCCTAACGTTCCCTCAGTCTCAGTTCTCTCAGGGTGCCAGTCAGACAAATTAAATAATATTTGCTCTGTGCTGTACATCTTTCATAAGTTCATAGATTTAGGGGGTAAAAATGAACATTAAAAAATATAAAAACACGAAAAAATAAATGGAATAGAGTGAGAGCTGAAAAGGATTTCTGGTCTCATTTAATTCAGCTCTCCTGAATTTTACAGGAGAAAAATAAAACCTTGGAAAACAGGCGAAATAATTTCCTCAACTCAGATATTAAGTGACAGATTAAGTTAGGGATTTGAACTCGGGTTCTCCTTCAAAACCCCATCATTTACACTAAGAAGCAACATGAGAAAACGAGTTTAATAATACATCCACTTGCCTCATTTATATGGGAATGAGGCTTCCCAGTTTATATTTCTCAACCTTCCCTCTTTCCTCTGAGCAGGCAAATCCAACTCTTAAAAAAAGAAAAATTATTGTCCAAAGACCTGAGAAAGGTCAGACGTCACTGGCTAGTGGTAACCAAAAAAAAAAAAATGGAGAGTATTTAAAACTGTTCACATCTAGGGTTCATATGCAGTTAATCTGGCACAGGCAAGGCCAAGGACCCTCAAACATTCACCACAAAAATAATGAGGCAAAAGAAAGGGCACAAGGGTTGGTTTTTTTGTTTTTGATTTTGAATTATCTGGAAAGGCTCAACAGGTGGGGGAGGAACTGGAAGGAGGGAGAGAATTTGAAGCTCAAATTTTAAAAATGAACGTTTAAAAAAAAAGAAAAAAATAACTCAAAGTTGTTTGTTTGTTTTTTTAAATGTTTAAAAAATTATCTGGAAAATCTGGCCTTCTCAATGAATGGGAGAGGGGCTAGAGGAAGAGGGAGAATTTGGAACTCAAAATTTAAAAATGAATGTTTAAGGAAAAAATACCCAGAAAGGCCGGTCTCAGTAGGTGGGACAGGGACTGGAATAAGGGAAAGAAATTAAAACTCAAAATTTTTTAAAATAGTAAAAAAAATTATCTGCAAACTTCTCAATGTGTGGGGGAGGAATGGAGAGAGAAAGGGATTTTGGGACTCAAAATAAAGAAATGAAACTTAAAAAAAGGAAAAAAAAATCCAAAAAGACTGGGCAGAAGCTGGAGGGAGGCAGAGAATTTGAAACTCATCATTTAAAAAAAATAAATGTTAAAAAAAAAAACTTTCTGAAAAGATATTTCATTCTTCTCTCCCACATTTTAAGTATAGGCATAATCTAAGAGGGACATTACTGATTTACTGCAGTTATCTCAGCCAACAGATGAAGACCTGCACTAGAAATTTTTCTCATGGATGTTTTCAGCACTATTTTAAAGGGGCAAACTGTGTTTATTTGCTTGAAGTTTTCCAAAGCACTTTATAAAGTTAAGCTAATTTTGGTCCTCACAAAATCACTATGAGATAGTACTCTTACTATTCCTGTTTTATAAATAAGGAAGCTGAGATTGAAAAAGATTCAGTGACTTGTCTAAGGTCACACAGCTACCAAGAATATTGGCTCCAAATTGAACCCAGGCTTTGACAATGAGGTTCAGCATTGGCTGTCTCATTATAAAAAACAGTTCCATTTAAGAAATCTCATTTGACCTACAAAAACAAGACAAAACCCCTAACACATAAATTCAAGTCTTCCAAAGTCACTGGTACTCCCTGAGTTCAAATTCAAATTCTGATAATAACTGTGTGATCTTGAGCAAGTTCCCTAATAATCTCTCTGGATCTATCTAACCCTTTCAGCCCTAAACCTGTGAGCTCAAGAATATATGTGGGCATAATAGATCTATATTCCTCCAACAAAACCAAATAATTGCCAGGAAGAAAGGGATATATTTCAAATAGAATTTGATCAACAAAAGCATGTTTTATATTCATTTGGACTTATTTCAATTTTCACATCATTTGCTGATTTTTTTTAAAATCATGACAATGACAGTCTGCACACACACACACACAAACACACACACACACTTTTTTTTTTACTTCATAACAATAAACCATCGAGTTTTTATCTAATACGATGGAATTTGGAAGGGATACAAGGGACAAAGCACTTACTTTCTAATATAGAAGGCACTAATTCAATCACTTAATCAATTGATTAATCATTCAATATTGGAGTCTTGTCCTGGAGGACAGTACTTTATTTTTTTCTTAGGAGGAAGATTAATGGACAAGCCGTCATTTGTGCTTCTAAATCACTGTGAGTCCGTTGCCATGGATGCATATTATTCTTGAGTGCTAAAATGCCTACTAATAAAATTTCTCTTTCAAAGCATTACAGTCCAGTGTCCTCAGCACTTTGGCATAGCACACAATCAATTCATCTGAACATGCATTTGACCAGTCCAAAATGTAAACAACTGTTTGGTTTTAAATCCAAGATCAGCATCAGACATCTTTTGTTTTTCTTTATACAATTTTATTTTTCATCAGTTTTTAAAAACAAGTTTTTTTATGGTTACCTTTAGTTTTTTTTGAATCACTGATTTCCCCTAATATCCTTCCCCCACCCACTCCCCATCCCAGAGAGCCATCCTATATAACAAATAATTTGTTTTCAAGACAAAAAAAAAAGAGAGAGAAAAGAAACAAAGAAAAAGAAGGGGGGAAAATCAGCATTCCTGATGTATACACAGAAAATGTCAGAAAACATATGCCATGCACCACACTCGTCCACCTCCCACAGTTTGCAAAGGGATGGGGTGAGGGTGTCCAGCTACCTTTTCCAGCTGGGCTGGATCTTTCAATTTTGCAATATTGGCTTTGCTTTCTTTGTCGTTGTTTGCCTTTTGCCTAGTTGTCATCCCTGTGTCTCTTGTTTGCTTGACTCTGTAGAAGGGGCATCTTTTTTACACATCCTGCCCTCCAGTAATTGTTTAAGATCAATGCAGAAGTTATTGTTTCTCTCAGAGGGGAGATAAGCAATGATGTGAATCCTTAGTGCTTAGCACATAGTAGACAATAAATATATGTTGTTTGATTGATTTTTTATCATTCCAAGGTGGGTTTTTTGGTTTTCATTTATTTCTGAATTTTCAGAATTTCTGTTTTTAAACATTTGTTGTTTTTGTAATTTTTGTTGATATAGACACATGCTTTATAGTACATAGAATGTAGAAAATATGGTTTTATTTTTTATATTTTAAAATCTGTTTATTATTCATTTTATTTATGGTTATATAACCAAATAACTGATGTTTTTTTCTCTCTATTGTTGAAGAAAAGTGTGTAGAGATATAAATTCCCCCTAAGGCTCACTTTGCCTCCATTTTTAAAATTTGTGGTATATATTATCTCATTGTTTTAATTTTCTTTGATAGAATGATTTATCTCCATGTTTTATTCTTTGACTCACACATTTCAAGAATTACATTATTTCAGTCTTCATTTACGTTTGAGCACTTTCTTCAAATGCCCTTGATAGATCACATATTTTATAATGGATGGTCAGTTTGTATTTCAAGGATTCACGCCCCCTCCCCATACTTTTCATCAGGAATCTTGAAAACAATCAATCATATTTAGCCTTCCATTTCCCCCCATGCAAGATCATACTCAGTTCTGCAGGAGAAGTTGATCTCTGTTTTAAGTCTTCTTTTAAACTTTATTGTTATGAGTTTCTGACTGTCTTTACTAAACTCTGATTCTTCAGAGTATACATTCCTTGATTTAGAAGCTCTAGATATTACTTAGGACATTCTTGCATGCTTTCAGTGAAGGATTCCATACCCATATCCCATTTTGTAGGAAGAATCAGGGATGTTTTCCTTCTTTTTTAAAGTTTTTAAAAATAAATTTTCATTGATGTCCTTTGATTTCTACATCACCATGGTGAAGTCTTTCTATTCATTTTTCCCTCTCATTCTAATAGTTCAGGGCAGTTTTATTTTTATTATTCCCAGAAATGTGATACTTAGTTTTGGGGCTTCATTAGGGTTTTCTGAGACTTTTATGCTTCTAAATGATCTGTCTTCAACCTGCTTTCTAGGTTGTCTATTTTTGACCATATGTTTGTGTATGTGTATGTATGTATATATGCATATACATAATACAGTTTATATACATCATCTTTTCTTTTTTATCTTTTTCATTTTATTCTCATATTTCTTGTTTCATGTAGATACTGATTTTGAATTTCTCCATTCTATTTTTCATGAAGCTCCCTACTTTGGTAGGATTTTCTACTTTCTATTCTAAGCTTATTTTTATCATTTCATTTTTTCCTCTCAAGAGCTCTAATTGAAAAAAAATTCCTTGCTTAATTTCTTCCACATACCCTTGCAGTCCCAGTGTCTAGGACCTTTTATTCCCCTTTCCCTCTGTGTCTTTGTACTTATGGCTATTCTCTTCTGGGCTTACACAATGGATTTCTCCTTTTTTAAAATTTGTTTATTTATTTTCAGTGGTCAACATTCATTTCTACAAGATTTTGAGTTCCAAATTTTCTCCCCATCTCTCCCCTCCTCCCACCCCAAGACATCAGGCATTCTGATTGCCCCTTCCCCCAATCTGCCCTCCCTTCTATCACACCCCTCCCTTCCCTTATCCCCATCTTCTCTCTTTTCTTGTAGGGCAAGATAGATTTCTATACCTCATCACCAGAATTTCTTATTTTCCAGTGGCATGCAAAAACAGTTCTCAACATTTACACCTAAATATACAATGATCATTTGGCTCAGTAGGCCTCACTTTCAGGTAGATACCTAGGAGGGACTTTTGGTTTAAATGGTATTAAGGAATTCCTTACTTCATGTCTAGGAAATTACAGGTGATCACATACACATCCCTGAAACTCCCTAGTCTTCAGCACCCCTATCCTCACAGCAGGGGTTCTGGCTTTAAAGCCTGCGTAGGCCTTGATATTTTTAATTCTAGGACCTTCTTTGGACTCTTGATATGGTCAATCCAGTTTCCCTTAGAGTCACATGAACTACTTGGATTCTAAGGCCTCTGAAAGACCTGTCATTTTTAGTCCTTGGACTTTTGCAGATGATTCCAAAATGGTTCCCACTGTTCTCTATGTCACAGTTACAGACAGAGTTGCATGAGGGACATCATGTGCAAATGCTCTTAAGGCCTTCTTAACTCCAGGTCTGGAATATGGAGGGTGATCACATACAGGTCTCTGACACTCTGTGGGCCGCAGCTTCTCCTATCCTCACTACAGGGGGTCTGGCTTTAAAGCCTGTAAAGGCTGTGACATTTTTAATTCTTGAACCTTCTTTGGGCTCTTGAACTGGTCAATCCAGCTCTCTAGCAATCTTTAACTCTTTTGAAAGCCTTGACATTGTTAGTCGTCTTACACTGTGACATCCAGCTTTCTAGGGCTTAATTTCCTTTACAGTTGCCTTAAGATTTTGGATTCTGAGGACCCTGCAAGACATGTCACTTTTTGTCCTTGGACACTTGTGGGTGCCCATCCAATGGCCATTGTCCTCTCTAGGCCTCAGTTTCAGGCTGAGTCCTTTCAGGAGTCTATGCTGGAAAAGCCTGTAAAGTGTAATTTGGTCTCAAGGCCAAGCATCCTGTAGGTGATGACATTCAGATACCTCAATCTCCCTTGTCCTCCTTTCATCTCTGAACATACAGTCACAACATGGGGTCCGGCTCTAAACCCATTGAATACCTTGATTTTTTCCATCCTAGGAGCTTGGGAGTGATCTTATACTTGTCCATCCAGCTCTTTAGGAGCTCCCTTCTTCGTATTTGTCTCCCTCTCTCCACAATCTGAACACGGGGTCTCCTTCTAATGTCATTAAATGCATTCACATTTTTATGTCCTACAAGTTTGGAAGTGTTCTTATACTTGTCCATGCAGCTCTCTTGGACTCGGTTTTCTTTAGAGGCAAATAAGGTGTTTTGATTCTGAGGATGCTGCAAGATTTGTGTCTTTTTGTCCTTGGACACTTGTGCATGCCCATAAAATGGTCAGTCTTCTCTCTCGGCCTCAGTTTCAGGCTTTATCCTTGCAGGGGCCTCTTGTCTAAAAGTCCTTAGGGTCCTCTTTACTCTCAGCCTGGCATTCTGTAGGTGATGATATTCAGGTCCCTCAAGCTCCCTTTTCCTCTTCATTTTGCCCACTCACACAAAACCACAACATTGGGTCTGGCTCAAAAGACATCGAATGCCTTGATTTTTTTCATCCTAGGAGTTTGGGAGTGATCTTATACCTGTCTGTCCACCTCTCTAGGACATTGTTTCCTTTCAAGGAACAGAAACTGATTGAACTATAAGCACTCTAAAGGATGACTCTTGATTATTGCATGGACCCTTCTGGCTGAACATACAATGATCATTTGGCTCACATGGCCTCACTTTCAGGTAGATACCTGGGCGAGTCTTTTGATATAAATAGTCTTCAGGCCTTCTTACCTCCAGATCTAGGAAATTGTAGGTCATCACATACACATCCCTGAAGCTTCCTTGGACTCAGCTTCTCCTGCCTTCACAGTAGGGGGTCTGACTCCAAAGCCTTTGAAAACCATAACTTTCTTAATTCAAGGACCTTCTTTGGACTCTTGAACTGTTCAAGTCAAGCTCTCTAGCATTCAGTTTCCTTTCGAGTCACATGATGTGCTTTGACTCCAAGGCCTCTGAAACACTGGCGATTATTAGTCCTTGGACTTTTGTAGATGATTCCAAAATGCTTCCCACAGTTCTCTAGGTCACATTTTCAGGAAGAGTCCAATGAGGTACATAATGTCCAAAGCCTATCAAAGCTTTCTTCCCTGCAGGTCTAGGAAATTATGGGTGACAGCAGACAGGTCCCAGATGCTCAAAAGGACTCAGTTTTTCCTATCCTCATAGTAGGCCGTCTGGTTTTAATCTTTTGAAGGCCTTGACATTGTTAATCCTAGGAACATTAGTCATCTTACACTGCATCATCCAGCTTTGTAGGATGTAATTTCCATTAGACTAATCTAAAGGATTTAGATTCAGAGGACCAAGCAAGACTTGTCACTTGTTGCCCTTGGGAACTTCTGGTTGTACATACAATGGTCATTTGGCTCTCTAGGCCGCAGTTGCAGGATAAATACTTCTGGGGGCCACTGCAACATAAAATTGTAAAAGCCCTTAGAGTACTCTTTGCTCTAGGCCTTTCATCCTGCAGGTGATCACATTCAGGTGCCTCAGTTACCCTTATCTTCATTTCAACCACTAATATGCACTCACAGCCTGGACTCTAGCTCTGAAGCTATCGAACATGAATGCCTTGATTTTTTACAACCTGGGAACTTGGGAGTGATATAATACTTGTGCATACAGGTTTCCTTTAGACACACAGAAATTACTTGGGCTCTAATCACTCTGATGGACGTATCTTGATGATGGCTTGGACCCTTCTGGCTGAGAATACAATGGTCGTATGGCTCACATGGCCTCACTTTCAGGTAGATATCTGGGATGGACTAGTGGTATAAATGGTCTTAAAATCTTCTTACCTGCAGGGCTAGGATATTGGAGTTCATTACACACACAAACATAAAGCTCTCTGGGACTCAGTTTCTCCTCTTCTCACAGCAGAGGTGCTGGCTTTAGAGCCTTGGAAGGTTTGATATTTTTAACTCTAGGATTTCTTTGGGCTCTTGAACTGATCAGTGCAGCTAAGACTCCGCAACACAGTTTCCTTTAGAGTAACATGAAGTCCTTGGACACCAAGGCCTCTGAAAGAATTGTCCTTTTAAGTCCTAGGAAAACAATATTTCCAGAAATGGTTGCAACCACTCTTCAGGATGCACTTTCAGGCAACGACCAATGGGGGTAGTCATGTGCAAATGCCCTTCAGGCCTTCTTAACCCCATATGTAAGAAAGCACGCATGATCACATACAGGAACCTGAAGCTCTGTAGGCTTCAGTTGCTCTCATCCTCACTCTAGGAGGTCTGATATTAATGCTTTTGAAGGCCTTGACATTGTCTATCCTAGCATCTTGATAATTGTCTTTCACTGTTACATCCAACTTTCTAGGACTCAGTTTCCTTTAGTGTCACCATAAGGTTTTGGATTCTAAGTGCCTTTCAAGACTTGTCACTTTTTCTCCTTGGACATTTTTGGGTGCAAATACCATGGTCATTCTTCCCTGTAGCCCTCAGTTTCATACTGAGTCCTTCCAGGGGACTCTAGTGTAAAAGCCCTTAGGGGACTCATGGCTCTAGGCCTTGCATCCTGCAGGTGTTCACTTTCAGGTTCCAGAGTTGTCCTTATCTACATTTCGACCCCTCATTCCCAGTCACAGCCTGGGGTCTGGCTCTGAAGCTATCTAATAAGAATGCCTCGATTGCTTTCATCCCAGGAGCTTGGGAGTGATCTAATACTTTTGCATCCAGGTTTCCATTAGAAACTCAGAAATTCCTTGGGCTCGAATCACTCTGATGGACGTATCTTGATGATGGCTTGGACCCTTCTGGCTGAGTATACCATGGTCATTTGGCTCACATGGCCTCATTTTCAGTAGATACCTGGGAGGGAATTGTGGTACAAATGGTCTTAAGATCTACTTACCTGCAGGTCTAGGATATTTTAGTTGTTTACATAACAACGCTAAAGCTCAATGTGACTCAGTTTCTCCTATCCTCACAGCAGGACTTTGGCTTTAGAGCCTTGGAAGACATTGCCATTTTTAATTCTAGGATTTCCTTGGGCTATTGAACTGGTCAATGCAGCTACCACTCTGAGACACAGTTTCCTTCAGAGTGGCATGAAAAGCTTGGATTCCAAGGCCTCTGAAACACTTGCCCTGTCCAGTCCTAGGACTTTTGCAGATATTCCCAACAGAGTTCCAACCCCTCTCCGGTGACACTTTCACGCAACGTCCAATGGGGGTGACCATGTGCAAATGCCCTTCAGGTCTTCTTAACACCATATGTAGGAAAGCACGCATGATCACATACAGGAACCTGATGCTCTGTAGACCACAGTTGCTCTCATCCTCACCCAAGGAGGTCTGAATTTAATGCATTTGAAGCCCTTGACATTGTCCAACCTAAGATCTTAGTAATCATCTTTCACTGTCACATCCACCTTTCTAGGACTCAGTTGCCTTTAGTGTCACCATAAGGTTTTGGATTCTGAGTGCCTTTCAAGACTTGCCACTTTTTGTCCTTGGACACTTGAGGGTGAGCATAGCCTGGTCATTCTGCTCTACAGGCCTCAGTATCAGACTGAGTCCCTCCAGGGGACACTAGTGTAAAAGTCCTTAGGGTCCTCTTGGCTCTAGGCTTTGCATCCTGCAGGTGATCACATTCAGGTTCCAGAGTTGCCCTTATCTACATTTCGAACCCTCATGCCTAGTAACCACCTGAGGTCTGCCACTGAAGCTATTGAATGTGAATGCCTTGATTATTTTCATTCTGGGAGCTTGGGAGACATCTAATACTTGTGCATCCAGGATTCATTGAGTCACACAGAAAATGCTTGGGCTCGAATCACACTGATGGACATATCTTGATGATGGCATGGACCCTTCTGGCTGAGTATACAATGGTCAGGTGGCACACATGGCCTCACATTCAGGTGGATACCTGGGAGGGACTAGTGGTATAAATAGTCTTAAGATCTCCTCATCTGCAAGGCTAGCATATTGTAGTTCGTTACATACACAAACTTGAAGCTCTCTGGGACTCAGTTTCTCCTGTCCTCACAG
>JAQQSK010005454.1:0-14900 GCA_028658325.1 Potorous gilbertii
AGGGACCCACATGTACAAAAATATTTATAGCAGCACTCTTTTTGGTAGCCAAGAACTGGAAATCAAAGAGATGCCCATCAATTGGGGAATGGCTTAATAAATTATGGTATATGAATGTAATGGAGTACAATTGCACCATAAGAAATGATGAACAAGAAGACTTCAGGGAGGCCTGGAAGGACTTATATGATCTGATGCTGAACGAAAGGAGCAGAACTAGGAAAACTTTATGCCTAGCAATGACCACAATGTACGAGAGTTTTTTCTGGTAGACTTGGAACTTTGCAATAACACAAGAATTTACTGAAAAAAAAAATCCCAATGACGATTTTCTAAGGCAAAATGCCTTCCACACTCAGAGAAAGAAATTAGGAAGTCATTCGCAGAATGTAGCAGATCATGTTTGTGTGTGTGTGGGTTTTAGTGTATTATGTTTTGATTTGTTATATGATTTCTTCCACTTACGTAAGTGCGACTACATAGCATCACTATAGTGAAAATATGCTCAATAGGAAAGTATAAGTAGAATCTATACAGAATTGTATGCTGTCATGGGGAGGGAGGGGGGTAGCGGGGGGGAGGTGTGAGGGGGATAAAATCTTAATTTTAAGGAAGTGATTATAGAACATTTATAAATAAATAAAATTAAAAATTAAAAAAAAAGAAAAATTGGTCTATAATTTTCTTTCTCTGTTTTCTCTCCTCCTGGTTTAGGTATCAAAACCATATTTGTATCATAGAAAGAATTTGGGAGGACTCTTTCTTCCTCAATTTTCAAAAAATAGTCTATATAGTATTGGAATTAACTGTTCTTTAAATGTTTGATAGAATTCACTTGTGAATCCATCTGGCCCTGGATATTTTTTTTCCTAGGGAGTTCATTGATGATTTGTTCAAATTATTTTTCTGAGATGGGGTTGTTTAAATACTCAACTTCCTCTTCTGTTAATCTGGGAAATTTTTATTTTTTAAAATATCCATCTCGTTTAGATTGTCGAGTAATTTTACTCATTAGTATTATTGGATCAGTTCACAACCTCATCAACAGTGTATTCTCTCCAACTTGTCATTTTTCTTTTACTGTCCCAGTAGCCAATCTGATATATATGGTAGTAGCTCAGAAGTATAATGGTTTGAATTTTTCTAATCAATAGTACTTTACAGTACTTTTTAGTATGAATATAGATGGCTTGATTTTTTTCATTAAAAAAATTGCCTGTTCATATTGTTTAACCAATTAACAAGTGGAGAATTACTCACATTCTTACAAATTTAACTTAGTTTTCGATATAATTGGGAAATGAGGCCTTTTTCTGAGAAATGTGATAATTTTTTTTTTGCAGGATTTTTAATTTTATTTTTTTGCTTTCCTTCTAATCTTTCATTTTTGTGCAAAACTTGTTTAGTTTAATACAAGAAAAATTAACTATTTTACATTTTGGAATGCTCTCTATAACTTTTTGGTCCTAAATTCTTCCCTTACCCATAGATATGACTGCTATACCATTCCATGTTCTCCTAATTTGCTTATTGTATTACCCTTTCTGTATAAATCATGTACCCATTTTTTGACATTTTATTTTTAAAAAATTTATTTAAATTTTTGTTTATTCATATATTTTTACTTTTCAACTAATTTCCACAAGATTTTGAGTTCCAAATTTGCTCCTCTCTCTCTTCCTCCCACCCCAAGACATCATACATTCTGATTATCCCTTCCCTCAATTTACCCTCCCTTCTACTGCACCCCTCCCTTTCCTTATCCCCATCATCTCTCTTTTCTTGTAGGGCAAGATGGGTTTCTATACTCCATTACCTGTATTTCTTATTTCCCAGTTACATTCAAAAACAAGTCTCAACATTCATTCCTAAAACTTTGAGTTCCAGCTTCTCTCTCTTCCTCCCTCCCTACCGTACCCCACTGAGCAATTCAATGTAGGATACATATGTGTAGTTTTGCAAAAGACTCCCATAATAGTCATGTTTTGAAAGACTAACCAGGTAGAGCCAAGATGCAGAGTGAGAGCAGCTATTCACTAAGCTCTTAGACAGATTCCTTCAGATATCTCTAAAAAAATGAATCCGACCAAATTTTAGAGGGGCAGTATCCAATAGGAGACAGAATGTGGCAGATTCGCAGCCCAGGACAGACTGGAAAGTTGATAGGAAGGATCTGTTCCATGGAAGTGTAGGAAAATACAGCACATATCACAGCTCATCCCCACCTCTGCAGGGCCTAGCAAGAAAGCCCTGGGGCAGTCTGAGGCAGTGGCAGCAAAGCAGAATCCCAGGCACAAAAGCACAGGATGGAATTCCAGCAGAACTGGTAACAAGTGAGAGCCACAGAGCCCCTGGTATCTGCAGTGGCTACTCCTGAGACTATCAGCCCACAGATTAAATGTCTGTAAGTCACCTACTTGAACTTCCCGGAGTCAAAAAGTTGGAGTGTTCAGTAAATGTTCTCTCCTGCTCCCCATGTTTACCTTGAAAGAATCATAAAATATTTCCCAAGAAAAATCCTGGATCAGTGGAATCAGCAGAAGGTGCAAACAGTCTTGTAGCACATGAGGCTAGGAAAATCACTAAGGAGGATTTCTCTTGCTTTGGCAGAGGACCAGAACTTTCCCAGATAGTCCACCTCAGCAAACCAGGAGGCGAACCAGAGCCGCAGGGGGACAGAGCCTAGTAACCACCAACACAAGGACTCCAGGCATGCCTTAGCACTCCAGAGGAAATGGGAAGATACTTAGGCTGCTGAAATCACCAAACACTGAGCTTGTCTTTGCTTGAGCTCAGCTGAGGAGACCTCCCCTGGCTAAGAAACAGAAGGGTAGACCAGTGGAATATGTTAGGTACTCAACACACAGTAGTCAATGAATATAACAATCCACTGTTTGATAAACCCAAGAACCCTAACTTCTGGGATAATAACTCATTGTTCAAAAAAAATTGCTGGGAAAACTGAATAACAGTGTGGCAGAAACGAAGCATAGACCAGTGCCTGACATCATACATATGAATAAAATCTAAATGGGTACATGATCTAGGTGTAAAGATTGAAATTGTAAACAAATTAGTGGAACAACGAATAATGTATTAGTCAAATGTATGGAGAAGGAAAGAATTTTTGACTAAACAAGAGACAGAAAGCATTATGAAGTACAAAATGTATAATTTTGATTACATTAAACTGAAAAGTTTTTGCACAACCAAACCCAATGCAGCCAAGATTAGGAGGGAAGCAGAAAACTGAGAAAGAATTTTTGCAACTAGTGTCTGTCATAAAAAACTCATTTGTAAAATATATAGAGAACTGAGTCAAACGTACAAGAATACAAGTCATTCCCCAATTGATAAGTGGACAAAGGATATAAACAGGCAATTTTCAGAGGAAGAAATTAAAATATCTATACTCATATGAAAAAATGCTCTAAATCACTGTTGATTAGGGAGAGGCAAATCAAAACAATTCTGAGATACTACATCACATCTGTCAGATAGGCTAACATGACAAAATAGGAAGATAATAAATATTGAAAAAACATGGGAGAGTTGGAACACTGATTCATTTTTGGTGAAGCTGTGAGCTGATCCAACCATTCT
The DNA here is from genome assembly GCA_028658325.1 of Potorous gilbertii. Classification (NCBI taxonomy): domain Eukaryota; kingdom Metazoa; phylum Chordata; class Mammalia; order Diprotodontia; family Potoroidae; genus Potorous; species Potorous gilbertii. The sequence goes on from JAQQSK010005454.1 coordinate 3,604, forward strand.
ATATAGCAAATTGGATCTACGCCCAAATGGCTGCAAAAATGTGCATACCCTTTGACCCAGAAATATTACTTCTAGGGTTATATCCCAAAGAGGACACAGAAATGGAAAAAGTCCCACATGTACAAAAATATTTATAGCAGCTCTCTTTGTGGTGGCCAAAAACTGGAAATCAAGGTAATGCACATCAATTTGGCAATGGCTGAATACATTGTGATATATGAATGTGATGGAATACTATTGTGGTATAAGAAATGAAGAACAGGAAGTCTTCATAGAAAGACTTATATGAACTGATGCTGATTGAAATGAGCAGAAGCAGGAGAACTTTATACACAGCAACAACTACCGGGTGCAAGGAATTTTTCAGGTGGACTTAGTACTTTATTGCAAAGTAAGAGTTAAATAATTCCCAGTAGTCTCTTAAGGCAAAATGACTTCTAAATCCAGGAAAAGAACTATGGAATTCAACCACAAAATGAATCCCATCATTTACTTTTGTATTATGTTTCGGTTTCTTCTATGATTTCTCCCACTCATTTTAAGTCTTCTATGCAACATGACTAAGGTGAAAATGTACTTAATAGAAATGTATTTGTAGAACCTATAAAAAGCTGTATGCCATGTCAGGGAGGGAGTGGGGAAGTAGGGGGAAGGAGGAGAAAAATCTGAGCTCTATGGAAGTGATTGTAGAACTCTGCAAACAAATAAAATAATAATAAAATAAAAATAAATGAACAATTTAATATCCAAAATAAGACTAACTATATTTCCCTCCCTATCCTGCCCTGCATTTATTCTATTATCTCTTTTGACTTTGTCCCTCCCCTAAAGTGTTTGCTTCTAATTACTCCCTTCTTCTATTTGCCCTCCCTTGTGTCATCAGCCTCCATACTCCATTTATCCCTTTCTCCCCTACTTTCCTTTAGTGTAATATAAATTGTCACGCCAAATTGAGTGTGAATGTTATTCCATTTTCAAGTCAAAAGAGATGAGAGTAAACTTTTTCACCTCTCCAGATTTTTGCTCCACTGAAAAAGATTTTTCTTGTCTGTTTTATGCGAGATAATTTGCTCCATTCCATTTCCCCCTTTCTCTTCCCAATATATTCCTCTCATCTCTTAATTTAAGTTTTTTGATATCATGCCTTCCTATTCACCTCACCCTGTACCCTCTGTCTATACATTTACATATAGAGAGAGATATAGATATATATGGATATACCTATATATCTATATATGTGTGTGTGTATGTATGTGTTTCTGTATGTGTGTGTGTGTGTGTGTGTGTGTGTGTGTGTGTATATAATCCCTCCAAGTTCCCAAATGCTGAGAAAAGTTTCACTAGTTACAAATATTATCTTTCCATGTAGGAATGTAAACAGTTCAACTTTTGTGAGTCCCTTATGATTTGTCTTTCCTGTTTACCTTTTCATGTTTCTGTTGATTCTTGTGATTGAAAGTCAAATTTGCTATTCAGCTCTGGTCTTGTCATCAAGAATGCTTGCAAGTCCTCCATTTCATTGAATGACTATTTTTTTCCCCTGATGTATTATACTCAGTTTTGCTCGTTTGGTGATTCTTGGTTTTAATTCTAGCTTCTTTGAATCCTGGAATATCATATTCTATGCCCTTCGATCCCTTAATGCAGTAGCTGCTAGATCTTGTGTTATCGTGATTGCATTTCCACAGTACTCAAATTGTTTCTTTCTTTCTGCTTGTAATATTTTCTCCTTGACCAGGGAACTCTGGAATTTGGCTACAATATTCATAGGACTTCTTCGTTTCAGATCTCTTTCAGGAGGTGATTGGTGGATTCTTTCAATATTTATTTTACCCTATGGTTCTAGAATATCAGGGCAGTTTTCTTTGATAATTTCATGAAAGATGCTGTATAGACTCTTCTTTTTGATCCTGGTTTTCAGGTAGTCTCATAATTTTTAAATTGTTTTTTCTGGGTCTTTTTTCCAGGTCCATTCTTTTTTTTTTCAATGAGATATTTCACATTTTCTTCAAATTTTTTCATTCTTTTGGTTTTGTTTTGTAATTTCATGGTTTCTCATAAAATCATTAGCTTCCATCTGCTCCATTCTAATTTTTAAAGAACTATTTTCTTCAGTCACCTTTTGAACCTCCTTTTCCATTTGAATCATTCTGCTTTTCAAAGCATTATTGTCCTTATTGGCTTTAGGGATTTCTATTACCATTTGAGTTAGTCTATTTTTAAAGGTGTTATTTTCTTCAGCATTTTTTGGATCTCCTTTAGCAAGCTGTTTACTTACTTTTCATCATTTTCTTGCCTTGCTCTCATTTCTCTTCCCAATTTTTCCTCCACTTCTCTTATTTGATTTTGAAAATCCTTTTGGAGCCCTTCCATGGCCTGAGACCATTCATACATTGTATATTTATTTTCAAAGCTTTGGATGCAGAATTCTTGACTGTTAACATCTTCCTGTGATGATAAGCATTGTTCTTCCTTATTCAAAAGGATGGGGAAAAAGTACCTGTTCACCAAGAAAGTAACCTTCTATAGTATTTTTTCCTGTTTTTTTTGGTGGGGGGCATTTTCTCAGCCAGTTATTTGACTTTTCAGTCCTTTGTCAAGTGGAAGGTATACTCTAGGGACCTGCAGGTTCTCATTTCCTGCAAGGTGGCACAATCAGGGGAGAGGAGTTTATTCCCTCCTTGCCCTACTCTTCTGTGTGGGAGCAATCACAAATTTTTCTGTTAAGGATCTGCAATTTCAATTCTCTCTCCACAACAACCTCCTCTAGCTCCCCTATGCCAGCCAGCACTCCCTCACCCCAGGGCTACCACTCAAGACTGAGACTCAAATCAGCAGCTCAATTCCCCTAGAGTCTTTAGGCTGAGGGCTACAAAAGGGGATGCCACCACAATATGGGACTGGGGCTAGACTTCATTCCCTTCTCACCCAGATGAAAGAATTTTCTCACTGACCTTTATAGTTGTCTAGTTTTTGGTGGGTTGAATTATCTGGGAACTGCAGCTACTCCCTGTGATTCCACCCCCTGAAGCCTGATCCATTCCTGTCCTTGCTGTGGTGCTTCAAAGGCCATGCTATGTTCCACTCTGACACTGTTGTGTTTGACCTTTCTTGTCAGCCTTCCAGACTTCCTTGTACTGGAAATCTCTTTCACTCTGTCATTTTGTGGCTTCTGATGCTCTAGAATTTGTTTAAAATCATTTTGTACAAGTATTTTATGGGCTGTGCGGGGAGAGTTTTTACATATCTGTCCTTCTACTGTGCCATCTTGCTTCCAACCCCCACATATATGCATTTTTAATTTATAAGAGTATATGATGTGAGGTGTTTTGGGTTTTTTTGGTTTGTTTTTTTTTGTATCTGGTTTCTGCCAAGCTTCTTTCTAGTTTTACCAGAAGTTTTGATCAAATAATAAGTTCTTGTCCAAAATACTTAGATTATTGTACTTAACCAAATAGTAGATTACTATGGTCACTTTCTACTGTACATTGTGTACTTAATCTCTTACACTACTTCACCATTTTATTTCCTAGCCAGTACTAGATTGTTTTGATGATTATTGCTTTGGAATACAGTTTGAAATCTGGTAGAGGTAAGGAAACTTCCATCACATTTTTTTCAATGTTTTCTTTGATGTTCCTGATGTTTTATTCTTCCAGATGAATTCTGTTAAAATTTTTTCTATCTATAATTTTTTTCAGTAATTTGATTTTTGAAGCCATGAATAAATGAATTTGGATAAGGTAACCATTTTCATTATATTGGCTTGACCTGCTCATGATCAATTAATATTTCTCCAATTGTTTAGAATTAATATGTATCCAAATATGAAATTATTTTTGTGCACAGTATTTTGTAATTATGTTCATATAATTCCTGGGATTGTCTTGGCATATAGACTCCCAAGCTTTTCAAATTGATTATAGTCATTTTAAATTGAATTTTTCTTTCTATCTCTTGCTGCTGGACTTTGTAATATAAAAAAAATGTTGCTGACTTATGTACATTTATTTTATATATTGCAGTTGCTAATTGTTTAGTTTTTAATTATTTAACTAGTTTTTAATTGTTTAACTAAATTTAAGGATACCATAATATCATCTTCAAAGAGGGATAATTTTGTTTCTCACTGGCTATTGTAACATGTTCCGTTTCTTTTTCTTCTCTTATTACTCTAGCTAGCCTTCCTACCATATTATTGAATGATAGCGATGATAATGGACATTCTTTCTTCATCTCTGATCTTAATAGGATTGGTTCTAGCTTATCCCTATTATAGATAATTCTTTCTAATGGTTTTATATAGATGCTATTTATTATTTTAAGCAGTACTCCATTTGTTCCTTTGTTTTCTATTTTAATAGGAATAAGTATTTTATTTTATCAAAAGATTTTCTGCATCTATTGAGATAATTATTTGAGTTTTTTGCTTTGTTGTTGATATTGTCAATTATGCTGATAGTTTTTCCTGTATTGAAATAGCCCTGCCTTCCTGGAATAAATATAGTGCCTGATCTTTGTGATAAATTGCTGTGATATCCTTGCTAGTATTTTATTTATATATTTTTGCATTAATGTTCACTAGGGAAATGGATCTGTAGTTTTCTTTCTCAGTTTTTACTTTTCTTGATTTAGGTATCAGTACCATACTTATGTCATTATAATTTATATGCTAATACTCCTTTGTTTAATTTTACAGGTAGTTTGCGTAGAATTGTTAATGATTTTTCCTTAACTGTTTGGTAGAATTCATGTATCAATCCATCTGGTCTTGGAGATGTTTTCTTTTGCAGCCCATTGTTCAATAAATTTTTCTAAAATATGGTTATTTATGTATTGTATTTTCTCTTATGTTAATCTGGGAAAGTTATGTTTCTTTTTATAAGTATGTGTTCATTTCTCTTAGGTTGAAGATCATTGGGTAAAATATCTCCTATTAATTGCTTATTTTCATCACGATTGGTTGTGAATTTACAAACCCTTTTATTTTTGATATTGTTAATCTGATTTTCTTTTTTAAATCAAATTAACCAAAAAGTTTATCTATTTTGTTTTTTCCCATAATTCTAGATCCTAGTTTTATTTATTAGTCCTTTGTTTTTCTTCCTTTCTCTTTTGATTTTTAAATTTTTAAATTTGGTATTTAATTGAGGTTTTAATGTATTTTTTCCCCAATTTTTTAGTTGCATGCCCAATTCATTGATCTACTCTTTCTCTATTTTATTGACATAGAAATTTAGAGATATAAATTTTCCTCTACATACTACTTTTACTGCATCCCATGAAATGGTATATTTGTTCATTTTTATCATTCACTTTAATGAAACTGTTAATTATTTCTATTGTTGATTGTTCATTAACACATTCCTTCTTTAGAATTAGATTATTTAAAATCTATATTTTGCCCTCTGTTTCCTTGTTCCAAGGGTATGAGATTCCTAATACCATAGTTTGAGCTTCCAATCAAATTTTGATCTATGTCTCCATGGTCATGTGCTGGACAGCACTCTACTCTCATGCCAGTTAGACAAAACTTTCAGTTTACCTTCCAAGTTGTCTTGGATTGGAAAATTGTGTCATCATGTGCTTTTGTTGATTCTGACACTACAGAATTCATTTTGAGGTCTTCTAAGCTTACTTGGAGATGAATTTAGGAGAACTTGGGAAAATCCCTGCACTATTTCTGCCCTGTTGAGAACTGAGTAACTAGAGAATAATAGGATCTTCTTCTAGCACCATCTGCATTATAATTGAGAGAAAACCACTCAGTTCTTGTTGTTACTTTATTTCTACAACTGTATACCCATTTTTTTCTATAGAAACCATGGGTATTGTTGAGAAAATGCTAAAGTTTATAGTGAGTTGTTAATTTTTTCCTTGCATTATATTGAGCATGGGTTATATTTATTCCTGTAATTGTCTTCTATTGTGAAAATGTTTTGATTAGCCTTACATTTGCAATATCATTTAGATTTTCATTTTGAATCACTGAAAATATTGAAAATAATTGGCTTGGTAAATTGCAAGAATACTGGTGGGTTCTCATGAGCTAAAGTAGTAAGTAGTAGGAATGTTTATTTAAATTTAGATCCTGACAAACAGTTTCTGTAATATCATTATGGTCATAGTTATGGCCAAACTACTTATTCTCTCCTTATGACAAAATCTAACACCTTTCAATGTGAGAGAAGCTTGGAATATGTAATTGAGTCCAGAAAAAGGGAAAGGAGATGAAGATGATGAACTGACTAGCTAGAAAGTATAGCTGTGATTAAAGAACAGCAGGTGTTTTGTGCCCCCAAAATGCCAATTTACAGAGCAGGGAACTTGGGTGTACAGAGGTTAATGGCAGGTAATTTTTTCCCATGAAGATACTTATAACTTCTTGTTTTCAAACAGCCTATAGCATAAAAGTGTCCTGCTTCTTTTCTCTATGTTACCATTTCCAGTCACCCAATAAATTTCCTGGAGTGGCCTTCCCAACCCCTTGAAGATCAAGGTGACTATACCCAATTTTGGTAAATAGCTTAAATCTCTCCACAAGTTTTCATGAAATAGACTGAGTTGGAAAACCATGTATATCAATAGTAACAGGCATGATGTTGGATAGATTTTTTACTTTGAAATGGTATTTTGATCTTTATCTGACCTAGGACTAAGAATAATTCCTAACACTAGCCCCAGCAACTGATATTGAAATTGGGACTCTAGCCCTATTTTTGTACCTCCTGGAGTTGTTTTTCTTCAACTTTATCATTTGCGCTTCTACAGATACTACATGTTTTCCATATAACTGTCTCCACTTTCGAGGATTATTTTCCCAGATTCATGGGGTTAAAAAACCTGCTTCATTTGCTTACCTGAGGTCCAACCTTAGTCTGATAAATCATTGAATTTATCTAGGCTGGTCATAGGATGAGAGACATGAAATTGATTACAAAAAAGTATTTTATTTGGGAAGGTTTATTATAGCATGCACTTTTCGATGTTAAAGGTACCTCTTTTCCATGAGAAGGCACTAGAGGAAGGCTGTTATGTAAGATACCACTTAAGCATTAGTTATCATTATTCTATCTTTTAGTAATTTGTGTACAAGTTGTATTTTGCCAGTGAGAATATGAGTACTGAAAAATAGGGTATACTACAATCTTATAATTGATAAATTAATACTTATGACTAAATATAAGCTAAGTAGATTTGTTGGTGGAGTCAAAGAATTTCTACATTAGTCACTGATTATAAGTAACTCCTTTTTCTGAGCTTCTGAATTCAGCTTTAGATAACTGAACACTATTTAATCAATTTATCTTTAATACAATTAAGTAGTATCAGTAAATAATCATTAAGAGAGATAAAAGGAGAAATTGAAGGAAAAAGCAAGAGAGAGTGAGAGTGAGAATAGGAGAGTAAGAATAAATGAAAGCCAGAGGGGGAAAATATATCCCTGGATGTGATAGTGAGGACAATACTGCAGATGCTGCCTATTTTTAATGAAATACCATCAAAACTCCTCAATGGGAAAAGATTTCAAAGATGAGTTTTTGGAAATGTAACAACTACTCTTTTGGCCTTGATCTTTCCCCTTTACATTCTTTGATTTATCACCTACTATGTACCATTTAGAAGACACTGTGTTAGTTACTGTGGCTAAATTTAAATTGTCACTGACTTTAGGAGTTTTGATTTTATAGGATGATTCATAAGACACTAAAAAGAACAGACAATACTGTTTCAGAGGGAGAGCACAAACAAATGGGAATCAACCAAAACTACTTGTTGGATTAAAGCAACATAGAGATTCCAAGAGAAAGATCGGAAATGGAACATTGTTCCAGACATGGGGAATACACAGAAGCAGATGAAATATAACACACAGATACAGTAATTGGTCATTTGGAACAGTGGCAATGAGAGTGCTTTCAAGTAAATCTTAAAGGAAAAACATTTCAAATTTGGGGGAAACATAATTATTTTTGAGATTACATCTCACTATTCTGCCCAGGATGGAAGTACAGCAGCCACTAATGGCCTAAATCACTGGACATTGCTAATTGTGACAGAAGATTTAAACTGCTCTTTTTCTCAAGTGACTTGTTTCATCCCTCCTCAGGTAGCTTAGTTCTCCTCAGCTCTCAGGGGCTCATCTTATGTGTGCTGGATGCCCAACAACCATTAGCACTATTTCAACTCAGATCTTCCAAAGTCAAGTGATCCTCTAGCATCCTCCTTTCCTCAGTTAGAAGATGCTGAGAAATCAAGAAAGTTGAATAGATGGGAAAATCCAGTCTGGATGATCAGTGTCTTGTGGAAAAGAATGACAGCCTTTTTTTAGTGGCATTCGTATGTATTTGATTTGATTACATAAATATTTTACTACCACTTACTAGAACATTCTTACTGTACAACAGGAAATTAAAACATGACCAACAATTGATATTGTAGAACTTTGAAAAGGTTAAACTATTACAAATGGCCCTACTGCCCCCAAGACTTCTCAGTCATACAGCTGACAATTTAGCAAATAGCAGTGAAGTCTGCAGTCTTCAAAAATGTATCTATAAAATAAGCTTTTGAAAAATCAATACCATTAAAGTAACGATGTCAGTCCAGCAAGGGCAAGCTCCCAGCACTCCAAAGTAATTCTCACATGTGGATATTGATAAATATTCTTTACTATGATTGTGATAGTGAAAGGAACGTAGTGCTATTTGGAGAATCACAGAATCTGAAAGGAGTACGGGACCATAGAGACCATTTATTCCAAATTATACCTACACAGGAATCCACTCAAAACCCTACCAGACAGCTGGTCATTTAACCTTTGCTCCAATGAGAGGAAAACCAATATTTCCTAGGTCATTTTAGGGATGTTGTAATTGTAAAGATGTTTTCCTTTATGGTGAATCTACTAAATTTACCTCTCTGTAATTCTCACCCATTTCCGAATTCTTCCCTCAGGCCCAAGCAAAATAAATCTAATTCTTCATCTCCATTTTAGTATTTGAAAAACTTGAACACATCTATCATGTACCAAGTTTTGTCTTCTACATTCTAGTGCAGGGATTCACATTTCCTTCACAGTATCTTCCTATGGTATGAACTTAGGAATGTAGCTACTGCGTGTGTGTCTGTGTGTGTGTGTGTGTGTGTGTGTGTGTGTGTGTGTATTTTTCAACTTATTGTTTTCACTACTGTGTCCTCCCCCTTTCTAAAGTAGAATCTAATAACCTGAGAAAGTCAACCAGGATCACATAATGGCCTAGTTCCCTCCAACAACTAAGCAAACAGTTTAGAGCCTTTAAGGGATTGTATCATATGGGCAACCAGGGTGCACAGTGAATACAGCACCAGCCCTGGAGTCAGTAAGACTGGAATTCAGGTCCAGCCGCAGACACTTGACCCAAGCTGTGTGACTTTGGGCAAGTCACTTAACCCCAACCGCCTTGCCTTCCTCCCTCCAAAAAAAAAGGGAAAGAAAAGAGACTGTATCATATCTCAGAAATACCATTAGGACAACCTTGAGAAGGCATGCAAAAATGACACTAGTCAAAGGAGAAATAACATGAATCAACTTTGTCAACACCCTTTGACAAAATTGTTGTTAGAAAGGTTTCTGACCCCATTTGAGATTTTTCTAGGCAAAAGATGTTGCGATTGTTTGCTATTTCCTTCTCTACATCATTTTATAGATGAGAAAACTGAGGCAAACAAGGATCACAAAGCTCCTGAGCAGCTGAATTTGAACTCAGGTCCTCCTGAATTTAGGCCTTGTGCTTTATCCACTGGGCTATGTAGCTGCCCCAATGAATGAAATCCCAAAAATTCTTAGCGTATTTATTTAATGTATATTATAGCAATTACTTTTCTTATAACAACTATATGTAATAGGAAATGAAAGTACTATTACTTTCAATATACTAGTAAAGAAAATGAGGTTGAAAGAAGTTAAACAGTGAGCTAAATTGAATGACATGACAAGATGAATTGAATGAAACATGACAAAACAGAAAAAGACTACTGATTAAAAATCCTAACCAACATGGAAACAACAAACATTCTAGTATATCATGCTACAACCTATTGAAACCATTATAATAGATTTAGAATAGACATACCAGACCTACAGTGTTTATTCAACATAAAGATGAATATAAATATAATAAATGATTTTAATAATACAAATAAAAACTATGTATTTATACCAGCATATACCAAAACCTTTGGACAAAATTCAACACCCATTTCTATCAAAAACTCCAGAAATCATAGCAATTAATTCACTTTTCTTTATTTATTAAAAAGTAGGTATGAGCATATATGTATGTGTGTAGATATGTTTATGTGTTTATGCATGTATGTATACGTATATATCCAAAAGCAAGTATTACATGTAAGAACGGTGTTAAATGAAGATGTCCATGATCTTTACTACCATTTGACATAGTTCTAGAAATGAAAGCTACAGCAATAATGCAAGAAAAAGAAGTCAAAGTCATGCAGTTATTAAATTAAGTCACAATTTTAATTCACTTGACAATAAAATGTAGTATTTCTATACCACATTACCTTCCAAATTATTTCAGGAATCCTCTACAGTTTGCATGACAGTATGACATTTGGCTCAGATATAGATAAAGAATACTGCATTTGAAATCATAGATTAGGGGATGCCTAGATTCAGAGATGGTAGGATCTTAAAGGACATGTAATCCAGTCTTTTCACATTACAAATGAGAAAACTGGTATCCAAAGAAGTTAAGAAACATGTTCAACATCAACAAAGTGTAAACTGGTTTAAATAAGAGTAAGTCCAAGGACTCTGACTCCCAGGACAATGTATGGCAAAGTCACCAACCTCATAGAACATTAGTTTACATATATGTTCAATGAGGGAGCTGTAATAGATCACTCTGAAGTCCCTTTCATCCCTAAATGTTTGATCAAGTTCTCCAAAAGTGGTGGTTCTTCCATGTGTTTCCATAAGTTCCACATATATTACCACTTAATACCTGAGTTTGGGCAGTTCAAAAATTTTAATGGACAATTTATCAAATTCTCCATTTCTTCACTGATAGAGTGATAGTGTTGGACTACACTATCTCTAAGGTCAAAACCTATGGTATTTGGTCTCCAGCTGAGTGAAGTTTTATTTTAGCTCTCTGTTTCTAAAAAGTCATTCTAGCAATTTTCTCTCTTCATTCACTGCCTCCATATATTTATTTATTTTAAATAAATTTATTTAACTTTTTACATTCATTTTCACAAGATTTTGGGTTCCAAAATTTTCTCCCCATTTG
>JAQQSK010005455.1:0-14899 GCA_028658325.1 Potorous gilbertii
GTTATCTAGCCCTACAGGACAAAAGAGAAGATGGGGTAAGGGAAGGGAGGGATGACAGAAGAGAGGGCAGATTGGTGATATGGGTAATTAGAATGTCCAGTGTATTGGGGAGGGGGGAGGGGACTAATGGGGAAAAAATTTTGGAACCCAAAATCTTGTGAAAATGAATGTAAAAAGTTAAATAAATTTATTAAAAAAAAAATAATAAAAAAAAAAGAAAGTACAGTAGAATTCTTTCCAGAGGAAAGTAAATGGCTCCTGATTAGTCTCAACTACAGGAATAAAGAAACAAGCATCAGTGATCAGTGGCATTATTGATTCTGGGCCTTGGCTACTTGGTATCCATCATTGACAACAAGGTCAGGGGCAGCTGAAGTGATGGAAAGACAACATTTTTCCACTACAAACTGTAGTATACTCTAATCAAATAGGTTTATTCATCTATTTTAATCATTGAAAGACAGACTTTCAAAGGAAAATATCATAAGGAAATATTTTAATTTCCTTCACCTCTGTTACTAAAGAAGAAATATATTTCACCCCCTGGATACCCAACATTTTTTGGTGCTAGCTATTTAAGAACACTGTCTTGTTGTGTCAGAGGTGCTTGCATAATTCAATGGGACTATGAGTCATGTTGCTGTATAGGTTTTACCAAGATGATCAAGTGATAGTGGAGAGTTTTGACAAAAGGTGATCTACTGGGGAAGGAAATGGCAAATCACTCCAACATCTTTGTCAAGGCTGTATTAAAATGATCAAAGAGATGATATAAGAAAGTGAGCCCCTAACACTGGAAGATGTCCACCATGCTATGGGGAAAAATGGAGGACAATTACAAATAGTTCTAGTATTACTGAAGTGTCTGGGCAAAGATAAAAGGAACTCAACTATGAATAAATCTCATGAAAAGGGAATATTCTGATGCTGAAAATATCAATATTACATAGTAACTTCTAGGGTAAGATCTATGAACTAAAGTCATTTAATCAGATCAGAGATGGGAAGATTAAATATAGACATCATTGGTGTCAGCGAACTTAAATAGAGGATAATGGGTGGATTTAATTGAAAAGATGACTCCATACACTAGTGGAGACAAGAATCCATTCAAAGAAATGGAATAGCCCTCATAGTAAATAATAAGATGAGAAAAGCAGTATCATTTCAAAACTGACATCATGGTATCTGTTCCAATATAAGACAAACCTACAATAATACAAGTCTATGCTCCAACTAATGATTTCAAAGACACAGTTGATCAGTTCTTTGAAGACATACAATGTCTTCTGAAAATAATACCAAAAAAGTAACAGTCATCACAGGAGAATGGAATGCTAAAGCAGGAAATACAAAAGATAATTGGAATGACAGGCAAGTTTGGCCTTCAAGTACAAAATTAATCAGAGCAGAGAATAATAGAGCTTTGTCAAGATAACTCACTCATCATAGCAAACACTCTTTTTTCAACAACCCAAATGCACCTCTATGCATGTGCATCATCAGATGAATAATAATGAAATTAGATTAATTGTATACTTTGTCGCCAAAGGTGGAGAAGCTCTATACAGTTATCTAAAAGAGACTTGAAGCTGACCATGGCTTAGATGACAAACTTCTTATTGCAAAATTGAGACTTAGGTCAAAGAAAGTAGGGGAAACCATCAGACTATATAGATTTAACCTAAATAACATCCATTTTTGAATATGAAGCAGTTGCGATGAATAGATTGAATAAATTAGAGTGTCTTAAAACCTTTTAAGGTTCAAAACATTATACAAAATAGAGTGGCAGCAGTAGCAACAACAACCACCACAACAAAACATTCCAGTGAAAAAGGAGAGCAAGAAAGCAAAATGACAGTCTTATAAAGCTTTGCAAATACCTGAGGAAAGAAGGAGAGCTAACTGTAAAGACAAAAAGGGAAAGACGCATAACAGAATGCAGAACTCCAGAGAAGGCAAGGAGAGATAACAAAAGGTTGTCTTAAATGAGCAATACAAAGAAATAAAAGAAATAGAATGGGAAAGACAAGAGAGCTCTTCAAGTAAATTGAAGATATCAAGGAACATTTCATGCAAAATAAGTATGATAAAAGACAAAAATGATGGGGACTTACAGGAATCTGAAGAGATTAAGAAGAGGAGGAAAGAATACAGGAAACAATTATACACACATAATAATGGTGTTATTATTGATCTGGATGCAGGGTTTCTTAAAATTTTTCCACTTGTGACCTCTTCAGTGCCCCATATGGACTCACAGTTTAAAAAGTACTAAATTGAGACCCAAGCATCCTGAAGAATGAAGTCAAAGGGCTTTGGGAAGCATTGCTAACAACAAAGCTAGTGGAGGTGATGAATTTCCAGAAGAGCTATTTAAAATCCTAAAAGATGATGCTGTTAAAGTGTTTCACTCAATACACTAGGAAATTTGAAAAGCTCATCATTTGTCACTGGATTGAAAAGATTACTTTATGCCCTAATTCTAAAGAAGAGCAATGGCAAGGAATGTTCAAATGATTAAACAAATGTTCTCATTCCACATGCCAGCCAAATTAGTCTAAAGAATATGTGAGTTAGGCTTCAGTAATATGTGAACTGAGAATTGCCAGAAGAGTAGGTTGTTGCTTTTTTGTTTTGTTTTGTTCTGTTTTATTTTCCCAAGAGGTGGACGAACTAGAGACCAAATTGCCAACATTCACTGGATTATGGAGGAAGCAAGGGAATCCTAGAAGTAAAAAAAAAGAATCCGTTTCTGCTTCATTGATTATACTAAATCCTTTGGTTATGAAGACCACAACAAAATGTGATATCTTCAAAAATATGGGAGTAGCAGATCATCTTACTTGTTTCCTGAGCAACCTGTAATGGGTGCCAAGAAATAACAATTAGAAAAGAATGTTGAATGACTGATTAGTTTAAGATTGGGAAAAGAGTAAGATAAAACTGTATGTTGCCAATTATTTAATCCATATGCAGACAACATTATTCAAAATAATAGGCCAGATGAATAAAAAACTTGCATAATTGTTGGAGAAGTATTAACAGGCTCAAATATGCAGATGACACCACTATGATGACAGGAACTGAAGAGGAATTAAGAAGTCTCCTGAAGAGATCAGAAAAAAGGAAAGTGTAAAAGATGACTTGAAACTTACCATAAAACAAATAAAAAAAGCTGTCACATCTTGGAAACAGGTCCCATCACTTCTTGGCAACAGAACAAGAAATGTAAATAGTGTCACATTTTAGATTCTTGGGCTCAAAAATCCCTGGAGACAGTGACTGCAGCCATTAAATTAAAAGATATTTACTCTTAGAAGGACAACTATGAAAAAATCTGGACACCACATTAAAAATCAGAGGTGATATCTTGCCCAAAAATGTCAGTATAGTAAATATTATGATTTTTCCAGTAGCAAATGTATAATTGTGAGATTTGAACTCTAAGGGAAGTTGATCTCCCCAGGATCAATGCCTTCAAATGGTGGTACTGAAGAAAACTTTTGAGAGTCCCTTATACAAGAAAGAGAATCAGTCAACATTTATAGTGATTCAGGCTATTCTCTGAAAGGTCAAATACTGAAACTGATGCTTAAATACTTGGTCCACATAATGAAAGAATGTGCCTCACTGGAAATGTCCCTGATGCCGGGGAATATTGAAGGCAAAAGGAAAAGGAGATGGTAGAGGATGAGCTGAATAGATAGTGTCATAGAAACATATTAATTTGGGTAGACTTCTAAAGATCAGAAAGGATAGAAAAGCTTATCATTCTGTTATACAGGGTCACAAAGAGTCAGACATGTCTGAATGACTGAATGACAGCTACAAACAAAATGGTGGAAGTAACTCCTAAGAATTTCTATTTTGCCCTACCCACAGTAAAATGTATAGAAGTTAATGAATGTGCTTCCAGGTACTGTCTCCCAGTTAACCAAGAAATACTTTCTCTCGAAGGTCTGATTTTTATAGCTTTATATGTACGATCAAATTGGGCATGTGCTTTAAAAGTGACTTTACTAAGCTCTCCTGGCTAGTATGTCTGAGTCCAGTTTTGAACTTGAGTCTTTGAACTCCAGACCCTTGATCAAGAACTGGCTAGGAGTGTTTCCATTTTTTTTTTTATTTGGGGGATTATATTGAATCTTCAGGTTGAAGGGAGAACTGAAGTGATGCTGTTGTTTACCTGCATTTTGAAGAAAAGAAGTCCTGGAATACTAAAATATACCTGGATTATCCTGCCAAACTATGACCAGAAACCTTTTTCTTGCCTGCAGGGAGTTTAATATTGACTGGTCTTCAATTCATCAGGAGTCTTTTCTCTCCTGCACTAGTTTGGGAAATGTTTGCACCATTCCTTTAGAGCCCACAGTTACCTAATTTAGTCTGTAGGCTCAGAGTAACTACCTACATTATTCTCCCTCACTATCCATTGTTTTATGAATATCACTGTAATGGTGATATAATTAGAAAATCTTTCCTATTCATTAACAGGCTCATGTGACTTTCTTAAATCACATGGAAGCCTCAGTAACATGTGGTAGAAGCAGCTTGCTGAAAGGGGGGAACAAGAAGGGTGGAGCAGAACTGGGAGGAAGTTGGTTAGGCTAATAAGAGCTGGAAAGGACACAGGCAAGCAGGAAGCTAGACTTCTTAGTGTTTGTTTGTGAAAAGGCCCCAGCAGCAGAGGAAACTGGGAAATGCTTTTATCACCTTCAGTGATTATATGTATTGACTTCTTGGTTACTACGACTGATTTGGATTTCTGGTTTTGGAATTTGGTTTTCTAGCATCTGAATAAAAATTTTTCTTCTGCCTCGTGTATAGAAATTATGTTATACTTTGTGATTGAGGCAGAGCCAAGATGGCGGGGTAGAAAGACTCACATATGCTAGCTCCAAACCCATAGCCCATAATTATCTAAAAGAACTCCAAACAAATTCTGGAACAGTTGAGCCCTGCAGCAACACAATGAAGGAGATTTCCATTCTAGAGAGTCCTGAAAAACCAATCCCAAATGTCCCTTGCACACAGGACAAGAGCAGAGCCCAGCCCTGCCCCAGCTGCACAGCACTGAGAGGAGTGAGCACATCCGAGCAGGCTTCAGGGACGGAATCTCCAGCAGCCGCAAAGGTCCCTCCACCCACAGATGCACAGGTCAGTGAGAGAGACTTCTGGACGGGCTGAGAGGGGAGCAGGTTGTTTCTGGGACTCAGGCTACCTCGAGAGGCAGAGGCAGTAGCAGAGGCAGCAGGCAACCAGAGGCTCCTGGAGCAGGCAGGAGCCCAGCAGCAGTTCCATTACAAAAGGTCTCTGCATAAACACCCTGAGGGAACTGAGCCTGGGAGGTGGGCCTGCCCCCCCCTGAGCACCACAAATTAAGCTCCCATTGAATAGCAGACAGGCCTGCGGTCAAAAGCCCTGAGGCTGCGGAGCAGCATTTGAATCTCAGACCACAAGCACTAGCTGGGTGGACCTAGGCCAGGGGTGGAGAGGACTCTCAGAAGTCAAGTAACTGGCTGGGAAAATGCCCAGAAAAGGGGAAGAAAAATGAGACCATAGAAGGTTATTTTCTTGGGGAACACATGACTCCAACCTTCTTCCCTGATGAGGAAGAAAACTGCTTACCATCAGGTAAAGACACAAGAGTCAAGGCCTCTGAATCCCAAATATCTGAAATAGATATCCAATGGGCTCAGGCCATGGAAGAGCTCAAAAAGGATTTTGAAAATCAAGTCAGACAGGTGGAGGAAAAACTGGGAAGAGAAATGAGAGAGATGCAAGAAAAGCATGAAAAAGGGTCACTACCTTGATAAAGGAGACCCAAAAAGTGCTGAAGAAAATAACACCTTGAAAATAGGCTAACTCAATTGGCAAAAGAGGTTCAAAAAGCCAATGAGGAGAAGAACACTTTCAAAAGCATAATTAGCCAAGTGGAAAAAGAGTTGCAAAAGCTCACTGAAGAAAATAGTTCTTTCAAAGTTAGAATGGAACAAATGGAGGCTAATGATTTTCTAAGAAACCAAGAAATCACAAAACAAAAGCAAAAGAATGAAAAAATGGATGAGAATGTGAAATATCTCATTGGAAAAACAACTGACCTGGAAAATAGATCCAGGAGAGACAATTTTAAAATTATGGGACTACCTGAAAGCCATGATCAGAAAAAGAGCCTAGACATCATCCTTCATGAAATTAGCAAGGAAAATTGCCCTGTTATTCTAGAACCAGAGGGCAAAATAAGTATTCAAGGAATCTACTGATCACCGCCTGGAAGAGATCCAAAAAGAGAAACTCCTAGGAACATTGTGGCCAAATTCCAGAGTTCCCAAGTCAAGGAGAAAATATTGCAATCAGCTAGAAAGAAACAATTCCAGTATTGTGGAAGTACAATCAGGATAACACAAGATCTAGCAGCTTCTGCATTAAGGGATTGAAGGGTATGGAATATAATATTCCAGAAATCAAAGGAACTAGGTCTAAAACCAAGAATCACCTACCCAGCAAAACTGAGTATAATACTTCAGGGGAAAATATGGTCTTTCAATGAAATAGAGACTTTCAAGCATTCTTGATGAAAATACCAGAGCTGAAAAGAAAATTTCACTTTCAAACATAAGAATGAGAAGCATGAAAAAATAAACAGTAAAGAGAAGTCACAAGTGACTTACCAAAATTGAACTGTTTATACTCCTATATGGAAAGAGAATATTTGTAACTCCTGAAATTTTCCAGTATCTGGGTAGTTGGTGGTATTACACACACACATACACGCATGTACACACACACAGAGACAGAGAGCATAGAGTGAATTGAATAAGATGGGATCATATCTTAAAAGAAATCAAGGCAAACAGTGAGAGAAAAATGTAGTGGGAGGAGAGAGGGTGAAATGGAATGGGGTAAATTATCTCTCATAGAAGAGGTAAGCAGGAGACTCTTTAGTGGAAGGAAAAAGAGGAGAGCTGAGAAAAAAAAAACATGAAGTTTACTCTCATCACATTCAACTAAAGGAATGGATAAAACACACACTCATTTTGGTATGAAAACCTGTCTTGCAATACAGGAAAGTGGGGGAGAATGAGATAAGCAGGGTGGGGAGGGATGATGTAAGGGAGGGCAATGGAAGGAGGGAGCAATTTGAAGTCAACACTCAGGGAGGGACAGGATCAAAAGAGAGATTATAAACAATGGGGGGCACGATAGGAGGCAGGGAGGGAATTATAGTTAGTCTTACACAACACAACTATTATGGAAGTCATTTGCAAAACTACACAGATATGGCCTATATTGAATTGCCTGCCTTCCCAAAGGGAATGGGTGGAGAGGGAGGGAGGGGGAGAAACTGGAACTCAAAGTTTTAGGAACAACTGTTGAGTATTGTTCTTGCTACTAGGAAATAAGAAATACAGGTAATGGGGAATAGAAAGTTATCTGGCCCTTTAGGACAAAAGAGAAGGTGGGGACAAGAGAAGGGAGGGAAGAAAGAGGAGAGGGCAGATTGGTCTATAGGGAAAATTAGAATGCTCAGTGTACTGTGGTGGGGGAAAAATTTTGGAAGTTAAATAAATAAATTTATATCAAAAAGCAAATACTTTGTGCTTGAGAACTATGCTAGGATGTTCATAGTCACCTCCAGTGCTGTGAATATTGCTTGTGTGATACAATCACTCCCTCAATAAAGCTTGCTTGCTTGCTTATTATCTTGTGATGATCTTATTCTTTCCTTATACTGAACTTTGTATCCAAACATATTTGAACATGTGTTAAAATTTATGAGCACTTACATTCAATAGTCAAGTTGGAGACTAAAATGTGTACCAGAAATTTGTGACGGTAGCAGTGTTTATCCCTAAAGAGTACTTACAAAGTATTAATAATTACATATTACATTGTTACATGGTACTTCTGTAACTCCATAGTCTATGTTCACAGGGTTTAGTGGCTACCAGGTTCCAAATATACTTGGATTCTTTAATTAGGGAGTGTCACTTCAGGAAGCAAGGGAAGTATTCTCTCTGTAGTAAAGCATAAAATCATCTGGAGAACAGATGCTGGATGAGGGAAAGTAGGATGCTTTTTTGTTTCATAATCTTAAAAAGGCAGGTTTTTGAATCCTTGCAAACTTCAAGGGGGATAAAAAAAAAACACTTCTCAGTATAGTGAATATTGATACACTCATGCATGAGCAAAGCACTTGCCATTATAGACATAGGAAGAAGAAAATACTGGAAGATATTCCACGTTAAAATACGCTATGATTTCTGAATAAGAATTTGTAAGTATAAAAAGCTGAGAAAAGGAAGGTCTTTTTAAGTTCTTTCAGAGTGGAGATTCAATACGGATTCAATCCTAGAACAATACGGAAGAAATCGATGATCATCAGCACTATGTTCAACTTTTTTCCCACAAGGCAAACATTTAACACTTTCAGCAGGTCGCTTTTATCTTCTCTCTCTTCACAGCACTCAGTTCAACTGTCCATCTGATGAAAGGGCACTGTTGTCATGACAGAGAATGTGGAATGAAAACGTAAGGCTTTGATTCAGCATAATAGAAAATTCTCTTCTAGTGAGAGCAGAAACTGAAATCTGATATAATGGAGATTTTGTCTAGCTTTGCAATTACTATATGTTTAAATATCTGAGATTAATATTTTATGCAACCTCCTTTCACAATTAGCATTTGATTTTATATCAATATTATTTCCCCTAGGAATATAGTTTTTATTGCAATTTAAACATCATTTTAATGCAACTCAAAGTTTATGGGAGAAATTGTTCTTTAAAAGAAATAGTTAAAAAAATAACATTTTTATTGTGTTAATGCCATAATGGATTTTGACTAGACAAGCGCTTTTCTCTAACACTTCACTCTCCGTATGTTCTCTAAATTTTACATACTTATTGTTGAATGAACCAATTTATAGAAATAAGTAATCTGTTGCAAACAGTAACTGTGAGTTTAAATCACCTGCTAAAGTTTTGAAATTGATAACACACGTGTTTTGACATTTTTGTTAAGGCTGGAGTACAAATTGATAGTCACTTTATATCTCACATCTGCCTGTCTATAAGCTATTATTCATGGCACAAATTATCCAAGTTTCCTTTAACTAAAGTATAAACTCTATAAACTCAGACAACTATACCACACCTCGCACTTCCACTGATGGGCAATATCCCCAGAGCTTAGTTTTGTCTGCAACTCAGGTGTGTAAAGATAGCTCCTAGAGGTTGAAAGTGATGGTATAATGGCATTTAGTTGAACCCCAACCAATATATTTTCCCAAAAATAAAAACTGAAAGTTCAGCATCTTCAGATTGAAAGGATTGGTGTATCCAGGGAAAGACACCTAACCCAGTTCAAATTTAAGACCTATTTCCTCTATCTCCCCTCTCAAATACAGTCATTTAACTTGATGTGCTAGAAAGAGGCATATTCTATTTCCTGGAAAAGTGTCCCTGTTCTAGCTAAGTTGATACTTTATACAAGATCCAGAATGATGAAACCCTCTAGTACAATGGAAGAGATTTCTTTTTTGGTAACATTTCTCTTCATAAAAGGCCTTTCAAATACTTTCTTTAAAGCCTTCAATTGACTGACTGAGAGTGTTCTCACATAAATAAGGTAGTGGATTAAAATGAAAGAAGTGGCTTTAAATCTAGCCTAAAATATTTTCTTTCCCCCATATATTTATCTCTAAATATGATTTGACCTATTCATTTTCTTTGTAATAAATTAATTTATTTTAGCATTTTTTTCTTTTAAAAAAAATTGAGTTCTCTCCCTATCACCATTTTTCTTCTCACTGAGAAGACAAGAAAAATGATGCCAATTACGTATACTCATGAAGTCATGTGAAACATATTTTAATTTTAGACTTATCTTAAAAATGCAAAAAAAAATGAAACAAGAAAATTATCTTTTAATTTTCACTCAGAGTTTTCATTTCTCACTCTAGAATGGGATGGTATTTTTTCATCACATGTTCTTTAGAATTGTCTTGGACCATTGTAGCCAAATTTTCCTCAGTTATTCATTATTAAACATTGCTATTACTGGGCACAATGATCTCCCAGTTCTTCTAACTTTGCTTTGCATCAATTCATATAAATGTCCGCATGATTTTTTTTCTTTTTCTGAAATTACCTCCTCCTTATTTCTTATACTATAGAACTCCATCACAACATGTTCAGTAATTATTCAGTTGATGGGCATCCTCTCATTTTCCAAATATTTGCCATTACAAAAATTGGCTATAAATATTTTTGTACATATAGGTTCTTTTCCTTTCTATCACTTTGATTTCTTTAGAGTACAGACCTAGTATGGATATTGCTGAGTCAAAGGGTATGTATAGTTTTATAGCCCTTTGAATATAGTTCCAAACTAATCTCTGGACTGCTTGGTCCAGTTCACAACTCCACTTATTAGTGTAATCCTTTTTTTCCCCTCATCTTTTCTAGTATTTTGAATTTCTTATAAGTGTGAGGTGATACAGCAGAATTGTTGTAATTCACATTCTTCTAATCAATAGATATTTAAAGTATTTTATATGACTATAAAAAAGCTATTTATCTTTTATTTCTTCTGTAAAAGATGTTTTCGTATCTTTTTACTACCATTTAAGGAATGGCTCTCATTTAAAAAATTTGATTGAGTATATGTGTATATATAATATATATACATATATATACATGCACACACACAGATATGCATATATGTTATATACATATATACACATGTATACATATATATGTGTATGAGAAATGAGGCCTTTATTATGTAAGCTTGCTATAAAAACTTTTGGTGTTATTTCATTGTCTATAATAACTTTTAGCAAAATACTTTACCCTGATTACCTCTTTTAATTATACCTATTTTATAAAATTTTGCTTTATCTGATATGATGTTTTTGCTCTAACTACCTTTCTTTTTACTTCACCTGAGGAATAACAGATTCTGCTCCAAAACTTTATTTTAATATTGTGGCTGCCTACTTGTTCCAAGTGCATCCCTTATAAAGAAAATATTATTGGATTCTGATTTCTAATCTATTCTGCTATCCACTCTCATTTTATGTGTGAGCTTATCTCATTCACATTGATATTTATGAATACTAATTGTTATTAAGATATTAGAAGTCACCTTGTTCACCATAACTAAGACCCAGCAAGCAGACTGTGCCACAAGCTTGGCATAACAACAATCCTATACAGTTGTCCTCTGGATGATTGCACCCTCTGGCAAATTACATTGCTTTGACCATCTCCAGGTATTCTCTCTAAGATTTATGACTCATACTAATCAATAACTACTTAAATTTGTTGGAGCTTCCTTATTTTCAAGAGATCTGAGAGCCAGAAGCATGCTGCAGCAGAAAGTGATCAATGAAAATTTCTCAACATGCTAAAAATTCCTGAATTTCCATGCCCATAACTGCTAAGTTGTCTGAACCGGGTGCTTCATGTCTGTTCCCAACAAGCTAACTCTGGTTCTGTACCCCACTGAATGATCACAAGACTCAAGGACCCTATAAACTTGAGACTATCACAAGATCCAATCATTCTAATAATTTAGATACTGTTCCCAAAGCATCCAAGAATGCCTATATTGCCCCCAAAAATGCCAACCATGGGAAATGTTTACTCAAGATTAGGTTGCATCCTGCCTTCTTATGGTTTTCATATAAAAAAAAATCCTACACCTGCTATAAGCTATAAGTTCTCTCTCTCAGGAGGCTGGACTTCTGCTTGCACGCATTTTCCTCAATTTAAAATTAAACTTATGTTTGTTCCTAGACTCTTCTATCTCTAGCATGTTTTATTCACCTCCACATTCAGGTTAGAGACTGGTTCTGGTCTGGTTGACATTGTGTATTTATCTCCTTTTTATTTTCTTATGCTTATTCTTCTTGCTCTCTCTTTTTATGCTCTCTCTCCTTAAATGTCTACTTTCTTTCTGATGCCCCAATCAGATTTCCTTTCAACACTACCCTTCCCACTCATTTTCCTTATCTCTATCCCTTCCTACTTTCCTGTTGGGTAAGTTAGATTTCTATCCTAAAATGTGCATGTATGTACATATGTGTGTGTGTTCTTTTCTGTAGGAACAGATTTTGATAAGAGTAAGGTTCAAACATTACTTACCAGCTCTACATTTTGTGCTGCACTATAAAATCTCTTCTATATGACAAAAAATTCCCCAATTCTACAATTTCCTTTCCCCTCCTCTGAGTGCATCCTTTTCTCTTACCCGTTATCGTTATCATCATCATCATCATCCGAACATTATTATTAACATTATTAAAGATCACCCCAATACCAGGAACCCAGGCATGCCTTAAAACACCAGGGGAAACAGGAAAATACTACAGCAGCCAGGATCACCAACCAATGAGCTTGTCTTTAGCTCAGTTAAGGAAATCTTTGGTGGCCAGACTCCCCCCACCCCACATTTAACAAACTAGCCCCAGGGCAAATCCAGGGAAACACAACAAGACTTCATTTGGCCTCTGTTTTCTCACATCAGCCAGCTCAGTATCAGGTTCCTTAGCTTAAAGAACCAGAGGCCAAAACACAGAAAGCCTCATAATTATAAGTAAGAAGCAAAGCAGGAAAGAAAAGACCATAGAGTCTTTCTATGAGGACAAGGAGCAAAACACAAATACCAAAGAGGTCGGCATTGAGACTATACTCTCATATAAAACTTCAGAAGGGACTATGAACTGGTTGCAAGCACAAAGAACACTCTTGGAAGAACAGAAAAAGGATTTTGAAAGCCAAATTAGTGAAACAGAATAAAAATTGGCTAATGATTTTAAAAGTATGATAAAAGAATTCACTGAAGAGAACAGCTCCTTAAAAAAGGAAATTTGGACAAATAGAAAAGGAAGTACAAAAACGAACTGGAGAAAATAATTCCTTAAGAGTAATAATAGAACAGATAGAAAATAGATGCAAAAGTTAAATGAAGAAATCAACTTGATAAAAATTAAAATTGGGCAAGTAGAAGCTAATGAATCTATGAGACATCAAGAATCAGTCAAACAAAATCTAAAGAATGAAAAGAGAGAAGAAAGTATCAACAATCTAACTGGAAAAAAAAAAACAACAAACCTGGAAAATAGTTCCAAGAGAGAAAATCTAAAAAATTTTGTCTTATTAGAAAGACATGTTGTAAAAAAAATAGCCTGGACAATATCTTCTAAGAAATCATCAAGGAAAACTGGCCAGAAGTCCTAGAACCAGAGGGCCAAATAGTCATTTAAATAATCTACTGTTCACCTCCAGAAAGTGATCCCAAATTAAAAACACCAAGGAATATCATAACCAAATTCCAGAACTATCAAATGAAGGAGAAAATACTACAAGCAGTCTTCAGAAACCATTCAAATATGAAGGAGTTACAGTCAGGATCACACAGGATGCATATGATGATTCTACATTAAAATTAGCTTCTACATTAAAGGATGAAAGGAATTGGAATATGATATTCCATAAAGCAAAGGATCTGGGACTACATCCAAGGATCAATTACCCAGCAAAGTTGAGAATAATGTTTCAGGCAAGGAAATGGACATTCAATGAAATAAAAGCTTTCCAGACCTTCCTGATAAAAAGACCAGAACTCAATAGAAAATCCAAACTTCAAAAGCAGGTCTCAAGAGAGGCATAAAAATTTAAACAAGGGAAAAGAAAAAAACTTGTTACTCAGTGTGGGCAAGCTGTTTAAATCCCTATAAGGAAAGATGTTACTGTTAATCTTGAGAATTATGTATTTATTATGAAATATAAAAGGAATATATATGTAGATATAGGGAGCTGGTATAAAATAAATGATGTGATAAAAAATATTATTTCAGTGTGTGGAGGGATTGTAGCAGGAAATATGAAAAAGAGGAGACAGGAAATGGTAAATTTCCTCACAGGAAGAGACACAAAATTTTATTATAATAGAGGGAAAGAGGGGATGGAGATGAACATTGTTTTAGAGACACTCTCATCTGATTTGGTTCAAGGAGGGCACAATGAACTAGCTTTACAGGCAGTAGGTGGGGAAGAAAGAAAGAAGGGGGAGAGGAGACTAAAAGGGAGGGAAGAAGTAGTAAAAGTAAAGGGGAATAAAAGAGAGGGGTGCTAAAAGAAGGAAGGGAAGCTTGCAGGAGTTTGTGGTCAAAAATTAAAACTGTTGTGGAGGGGAAAGGAGAAGGGAGAACTAAAAGCCCAAAAGGTAGGAAAGAGGATGGAGAGAAAGACACAGATAGTAATCATAACTGTGAATGTGAATGGTTTGAACTCTCCCATAAAATAGAGATAGATAGCAGAATGGATTAATAAGCATCATCCATCAGCATGTTTTTTTTTTTTTACAAGTAACACATTTAAAACGGCATGGGGTGGGGGTAGGGAGATACACACAGGGTAAAGGTAAAAGTTTGGAACAGAATATATTGTACTTCATCTGATGTAAAAAAAAAAAAACAGAGGTAGCAATCCTAATCTCAGACAAAGAAGAAGAAATGCATCTAGCCAGAGGAGAAGAGGAAGGAAATTATATTCTGCTAAAAGTCACCATAGACAATGAGGCAATATCATTACTAAACATATATGCTCCAAAAGTTGTATCATCCAAATTCTTAGAGCAGAAGTTAAGGGAGTTACCGGAAGAAATAGACATCAAAACTATACTAGTGAGGGAGCTCAACCTCCCACTCTCTGAACTAGAGAAGCCCAACCTCAAAATAAATGAGAAAGAAGTTAAGAAGGTGAAATAAACTCTGGATAAGATATATATATATATATATATATATATATATATATATATATATATATATATATATATATATATATATATATATATATATATATATATATATATATATATATAT
>JAQQSK010005456.1:0-14899 GCA_028658325.1 Potorous gilbertii
ATCGACGAGCGCTGTGCGGCGGGTTCTGTGCCCGGCACTGGGGAGATGCGGGCGTAGGCAGGGAGAATGAGATCGGCTCTGCCCCTAAGGAATTGGCGCTCAGTCGGAGCTCGTTAATGTGAAATCAATCAGTCAATACAGATATATCTGTGTATGGGTGTATATACGTAAGATGCAAGCCTCAGGGATGAGTTACCGTGCTATCCGTGTTAGTTTTTGACGTCTGTTTTACGTACACGTTTGTGTGTGTAGTAAACACAAGGCGTTCGGCACGGAGGGCACTCGAGGTAATCGTGGGCACCAGGAAAGGTTTTATGCAAGGAAGATGACGCCTGAGCTTCATTGAAGGGAAGGGAGAGTATTTTGATACAGACCCCGGGGTCTACAGAGTATCACAGCTTGAATGAACCCCAGATGCCCTTCGGACCGGTGCCCATCGGACAAATGAGGAAATTTTGACCCAGGAAGGAGTGCAGACTCTCCCAGGATCACAGGATGAGTTTGTACAAGGCTTCCCACGCAGACTATAAGGGCTCCTATAAGTTCCTCCGTGGTTCCACATGGAATCTGCTGCCATCACAGTCTCCGTCCCCTCCCGCAGTAAAAGTGAACCATATTCATTATTCCCTCGTATTCGCTCCTGTTCAAATCTCATCTGGATTACTGTATTCACTCTGGGACAACACATTTTAGGAAGGATATTGAAAAACCAGAAGGTATCTGGAGAAGGATTTTTATAATGGTGAGAGGGCTAAGGATCAATTAAAGTCAATATGTTTATTAGTGTGCAAGGCCTTGTGCTAGGTCTTGTGCTAGGTCACAAATACACAGAAAGAAAAATCAGTCCCTGACTTCAAGGAGCATGCATTCTCCTGGACAATATACCACATAGATAAAGAGTATTTGTCAAACATTTACTATGTGCCTGACTCTGTACTAATGACTGGGGATATAAACCCAAGCAGAAAAAGTCCCTGTTTCAAAGATCTTATATTTTAATGGAGGAAGATGGCACTGAAAAGGCGGGGGCACCCAGGGGAGTCCAGGGTTCCATTGGGAAAAAGATAAGGAAGATGACTGCAGAGCAAGGGCATAGTGAGGAAATCTCCAAGAAATGTATACTATACTAGGTGTACTAATAAGTCAATACAACGTGATTGAAGCAGGGAGAGAGAATTAAACTGGGGAAATAAGGAAATTCTTCCTAGAGATGATGCAAGCAGTGCCCACCTGAGTCTGGAAGAGAGTTATAATAGCTAATATTTATATCCTTGAAGGTTTATTGAAAACTATATCTATACTTACATACCTATAGATATAGATAGATATGTGAAAAATCTCAATGACCATTCTAACAGTCCTGTGAGACAAGGACACCGAGTGGAAAAATTGCAAAGAGATTATTACCCTTTAGCCACTTAGGATTTAGGGTGGAAGGAAGGCACCCTCTTAGGTAGGTTAACAACACAAATCTGTTGCCCAGAACAGATTTCTGAAAGAATAAGTAACCAAAAAAAAGGTAAAGATTTAGCCAGTCAGTCAATGGAGATAAAAAGAAAGGCAAAATACTGTCTCCTGCTTTTATGGAATTCATAGTCTAATGGCAACAATAACATGAAAACAACTGTGTACACACATTATATACAAATTAAATTAGAGGTGATCAACAGAGGGAAGGCACTAGAATTAAGGGGGAATGAAAAAGGCTTTTGATAGAAGGTAGGATTTTAACTGGGTCTTGAAAACCAGGAAGTAGGGATGAGGAAGGAGAGTATTCCAGGCATGGGGAACAGTCACAGAAAACTCCTGGAATAAGATGGAGTGTCTTCCACAAGGGACAGCAAAAAATCAATATTACTGGATCACAGAATGTGTAAAGAGCTATCATGATGCCAGAGATGCCTCAGACACAAACCTAGAAATAGAGAATTAATCCACAAGAAAAACCTCAAATGTGAGTGTAATGGAATATTATTATATTATAAGAAATGACAAAAATGAAGATTTCAAAGAAAGATGGAAAGATTCGTTCAAAGTTACAAAGAGTAGTGCAAGTAGAATCAATACTATACACAATGACTAGAATAACATAAAATGGCAGCTAAGCTCAGATTAATTTCAAAAAATGATTTGTTTCTGGAGAACTTACAATGAAGCATATCTCCTCTTCTCATAAACTGATGGGGCTATGGAGGCCCAATGTGATATACACTTTTAGATCCAGTCTTTTATTGGTTGATTTTGTTCAAATATTTTGACTTTTTTTTTTATTTGTTATAAGGGAAATTTCAGTGGGAAAAAAGCACTGAATTTGGGGTTAGAGGACCCAAGTTCAAATCTTGATTTTCTTTTTTTTTTAAGATTTAAATTTACTTATTTTTAGTTTTCACCATTCATTTCCACAAGATTTTGAGTTCCAAATTTTCTCCCTATCTTTCCTTTCCCAAACCCTTCCTCCCTACCAGATGGCATGTATTCTGATTATCCCTTCCCCTAGTCTGCCCTCCCTTTTATCATCCTCCCCTCTTATCCCCTTCCCTTTTATTTTCTTGAGGAGCAAGATAGGTTTCTATACTCCATTGCCTGTATATCTTATTTCCCAGTTGCATGTAACAACAATTTTTTAACATTGAATCTTGACTTTCCACAGTCACTTTTGTAATCTTGGGCAATTCACTTAACTTTTCTGAGCCTCAGTTTTCACATCTGTAAAACAAAGAGGTTGAATTGGAATCTCCAATCCAATTCAGTTCATTAAACATTTATTAAGTGCCTGCCATGTGCCAGGTACTATGATAGGCGGTAGGGATAGAAAAACAGACAAAAGAGTCCCTACCCTCAAAGAGCTTACAATCTAATGGGAAAGAAAACAAGCAAACAAATATATACAATGAAAACTAAATATAGGATAAATAGGAAATAATTAAAAGAGGAAAGCCCTGGAATTAATAAGAATTAGGAAAAGCTTTCAGCAGAAAGTGAGATTTTATTGGGACATGAAGACGCCACGGAGGTCATTAGTTACAGTAGGAGGAACAGGCATGGTGGGGAGGGGAGAGGAGAGCGGGGCGTGCAGCCAGAAAGAATGCCAGGGAGCCAAGAAATGAAATGTCTTGTTCATGGAACAGCCAAGAGACCAGTGTCACTGAACTGAGAAGTATGTGGCTGGGAAGTGAGCTCTAAGAAGGCTAGAAAGGTAGGAAAGGGTGACTTTGAATGTCAGAATATTTTGTATTTGCTCCTAAAGGCAATAGGAAGCCACTGGACTTTATTGAGTAGGGGCAGTGGTGATGTCATCAGACCTGAGTTTTAGGAAAACTACTTGAGTGACTGAACTGAGTATAGATTAGAGTGGAGAGAGACTTGAACCAGGCAGACCCCATCAGCAGGTTATGGCAATAATCCAGGTATGAGGTAAAGAGTTCCTATATCCAAGGGGTGACAATATCAGAGGAGAGAAGGGGGTATATATTTCAGAGATGTTGCAAAGATGAAATCATCAGGCCTTGGCAATAGATTGGATATAAGGGGTGAGAAAGAAGGAGGAATCCAAGATGACTCCTAAGTTACAAGCCTGAAGGACTTGTTGCCCTCTATAGTAACAGGAAAGGTAGGAGGAAGGGAAGGTTTAAGGGAAAGATAATGAGTTCCATTTTCTACAAATTGAATTTAAGATGTCTTCTGGACATACAGTTTGAGATGTCTAAAAGGAAGCTGGGGATGTGAGATTAGATCAGTAGAGAAGCTGGGGTAGGATAGGTAGATCTGAGAATCATCAACAGAGAGATGGTAATTGAATACATGGGAGCTGATAAGATCACCAAGGGAAGCATAGAAGGAGGAGAGAAAAGGACTCAGAATAGAACCCTGAGGGACACTTAGAAAGCATGATTTAGCTAAGGATCCGGCAAAAGAGACAGAGAAGAAGCAGTCAGATCAGAGGACAACCAGGAGAGCGTGGTGTCCCAAAAACCTAGAGGGAAAAGCATACGATGGAGGAAAGAGGGACCAACAGTCTCAAAGGCTGCAGAGAGGTCAGGGAAAATGAGGACTGAGAAAAGGCCACTGGGTTTGGCAGTTAGGAGATCATTAGTAATTTTGGAGAGAGCAATCTCAGTAAAATGGTAAGGTAGGGAGTCAAATTATAAGGGTTTAAAGGTGAGTAAGAAGGTAGAGAATGGAGGCACCTAGTGGAGATGGCCTTTGCAAGGACTTTAGCTACAGAGGGCAGAAGACATAGAGGATAATAGTTAGCAGAGATGGAAGGATTGAGTAAGGGGAGACACAGACATATTTATAGGCAATAGGGAGAGTGAAAATAAGTGAAAGAGTGGGGAATGACAGAGCCAGCAATCTGTTGGAGGAAACAGGATGGAAAGGGGTCTCTTGAATAAGTATAGGGGTTTGCCTTGGTAAGGAATAAGGCCACTTCATCAAGTAAGAAAGGAATGAAGAAGGAAAAATGGCAAAAGGCATCTGAGTGATGGTGAGATGAGAAAGAGAGAAGATGGAGCTCACAGGAAATGGCCTTAATTTTTTCTGTCAAATATGAGGCATGTCTCTCTGCTGAGAAGGTTGAAGGGGAGGAGATTCACAAGAGGTTTGAGGAGGGATCAAAAGGTTTGGAAGAACCGCTGTAGAGAGTGAGATAGTGAATTGATGAGGCAGGTAGTGTAAGATTACCTAGTAGCAGTGAGGCCTCAATCGAGGTTATATACCATCAATTTTTAGTGAATCCAGTCAGAAAGTTTGCATTATTTTCTCTAACTCCATTCAATAGTATGTGTGTAGGCTCAAAGGCAATGAATGGCAGCAGTGATCCAAGGCTGAGACTTGACTGGACACAACTGTCAATATGATAAGAGGCTAGGAATTCCAGAGAGGAGGAGAGTGTGATTGAATTGGTTCACAAAGAAATCAATATAGGGAGCAGGGAGAATGGCTAATGCAAAGGAAATGGCCTAGGAAAGACCTGAAGGGCAAAGAGATTGGAGTTCACAATGTGGTTGAAAAGTAGAGTTATGTAAGGAAAGGCAGAGGGTGAAGTGAAAAGCTAATAAATTATGGTCAGATAGGGGAATTTCAGAATTTTTTAACATGGAAGTATTATATTTCTGCCTGATGCCAAGACCTACTTACAAGAGCCCTTCCTTCTAAAATCTAGAACCCTATGGAGGTGAGGGAGAGTGGGGATAAAGTTAAGGGAAAATGTAGTATAAAAACAAAACTAAACTAAAAAACCCAATCTTTTAAGCTGCCTTTGTGGAGATATTTTATAAAGAAAAAAAGAAAGAAAAGACTCAGACTGTGCTGAGGCAGGTGATGAATGTTGTACATAAAGGGCCTTCAGACCATGATGGGAATTAAAAATACCAACAAAAAAGGGTTATGTTAGTCCCCAGTCTCAGATAACCACGTTGTGAAGTATAAACAGTGCAGATAGTCAATGACCTACACCCAGAGACCCTTTAGGGAGAGGGAGGTGAAGGGTTGTTTATTGTTTTTTAATTTACTTTTTTTCTGAATTCCACCAAATAAAATGGCCATTTCCACATACATAGTAGAACAGGAAAAAAAAGATTATACCAGAAACAGTGAATGTACACCCTGTTTTTCTTTTAAAACATATAATAAATTCAACAAGTAACTTTCAAAGCTGTTCCATTTGTAATTTCTTTTGACCTTCTTTCTGTTTTCTTCCCCGTATTTTGGAAAAAATAAAGTGATCATGCCTATTTCTCACTTCTCTGTTCTGGAGAAGTGAAGACTGGTTTTAGATTAATTTATCTTGTTAGCACAAGTACATTTAAGGTGTAAGAATAGAAAGGTAGCAGCTTTTGTCAGTAGCTCTGGAGGGGGCCAGTCTCTCCTACAGAGAACTTATAATAAACAGCAGGGAGATGGAGCTAGGAGGGCAGTAAAGTAGAAATAAGTACAATGAGCTTTTTCCATCTCCAACTTTTCTAAACAGATCTAGAAAATGTACTAGACTGAATCCTAACTGGAAAATCCAGAAAAAAAAGTCACTATGATTTTCTGAGACTATGTATGCAGACATTAAGCTCAGGGTCTATCCAGAGAAAGACCACAGAATCATTCTAGAAAAGGGTCAAGAAATCTCAAATTCAGCACAGAGGGGCCTACACTTGTGAAAGAGTTTGGAAAAGGTGCAAATTGGAAATCTGATTGTTCACCACCAAGTTCTGGGTCATACATACAGGGCAGTCTGACTAGGGAATGGTGTTCCAAGGTGAGGAGCAATCCTACTCCCTGTGCTGTGTACTGAGTGAGAAACAAATTCATAAGCTAGCAGCAGCTATGTGTCCAAATGTATTGCTTTACCTTCGTATACCATAACTACCATAACTTGTACAGCTGTTCCCCTATTGATGATTACAGACTCAGATACTTATGGTTCAAAATCTCTAATGACTTTCTTTTATTTCCTTTTTCTAAATTTCTTTTTCTCCCCCATATTCTTCCCTAGCTGCCCTTTCCCTTCCATTTTGCCTCAAATAAAGGAAAAGAAAACGCTTGTAGCAAATATGTATCGTTAAGCAAAACAAATTTCCACGTTGTTTAGGACCAAAAACATTTGTCAAATTTTGTATTTTGAGTCCATTACTATACAAAGTGAAAGTTTCACAATATCTACCCTTTGGGAACACTATTGGATCCCAGGCTCCATAGAATTCTGAGAAAGAGTAATGAATATGAAAAATAATACATGAATAAGGGTTCCAGAAAGTCTGCCTCTTAGAGAAAATATCATTTATCCAGCTCTGGCTGATAAATTTGGCTATTTGATAATAGTTTGACTCTAAAAGTGCATTGAACAATAAGCAACCAGGCATTCAATCTGGAATATTTAAAATGTAAAAGAAAATTTGGTGAGATTGTTGAAAATAGAGCCATATGTGACAGTGGAGGCCCAAAGGTCATTTCCATCCCTCAAAGCATTTGCATTTTACTTTGAGTAGTGAACAGAAACTACATACACATAGGTGAGTAAATACAAATATGCACAAAGGAATTTTCTAGGGTGAACATTAATAATGTAGGGATCAGGAAAGGATGCCTTAATGAAAGAGATTGAATTCTTCCTTGGGTTTGGGTAATAGAAACATCGCAGAATTTAATAGACTTTCAGACTTAAAGAGATTTTGGTAACTCTCTAGTCCAATCCATACCTGAAAAAGAATTTCTGCCCCCACTCCACCCCCTAAGTCCTGAGTATGCCAACAAGGTATCATCTAATCTTTGCTTGAAGACCTCCAAAGGAGTGAAGGTCTCTCTGAGGCAGCCCACTCCACTTCTAATGCTCTTGAAATGTTAGGAAGTTTTTCCCAGCATCAAGCTTCAATTTGCCTTTTTGCAACTTCCAACACAGTATTCCTCCTTATAGGCTCTGAAGTCAAACAAAATATGTTGAATCCTTCTTTCTCATGATAACCCTTCAAGCTAGATTGGAACTCCAAGCAGTAAGGGGTTAAAATGCCCCTTCTGAATCAAAAGTTCATCCAGAGGCTGGCAGTATGCATGGGCCAAGATCTAGGTAGGCATCATCTACCCGTGTGTGCTTAAGTATTGATCAAAGACCACCAAAGGGAGGTAAATTTCCAGTTAATTTGGGGTTTACTGCCTAGATTCCTTCCTTCCTTCCTTCCTTCCTTTCCCCTAGTTCACTCCAAAGCTCATATATTCAATCACAATGGGTCCCTGACCAAGCTCCACTTAATGGCTGTATTTTGGGCCCTCATGGCTTTGAGTGAATTTAGAGTCAATGTCTATGGTAACTGTTTTCCCTTTGCAACAGCAACCCCCAGGGTCTCCCCTCCCGGCTTGATTTTTTTGGTTGTTCTGTTTTCTTTTTAATTAAAGGGACCAACCCTTAACTCACTTCTTAAAGAGGTGAGGCCTGTTCCCTGAATGGGCATCACCTCACTTTAAGTGAGTACCTGAAAAGGCCTTAGCCTAAAAGGCCGAGGTCTCCCGTTGGATCCTGGGCTGTTTCCAGTCATCTTGATGAATATCTGGTCACTGGTTTCAGATGGCTGTGGAAGAGAAGTGAGGCTGGTGACCTGCACAGCTCTCCTCAACTGCAAGTCATGTCATCACTCTCCCTGATGTCATGGCCTTCTTCGGCAACAAAGGTCAATCACAACCACACTTTTGGCTGGTACCTTGAGCAGATTACCATCTGGTGGCTAACTCAGTTATTGCAGTCTGGTAATTCAAACCTTTTGGCTGGATTTTTACCTCTGGGATTTATCATAAAGGCTGATATTTCAAGGAAAGTACAATATGGGTATTTACTATCATATATATTATTGTCACATGTGTTTGTCTGGGGTACTACCACAAGCATATTGTCTCATATGTCTGTCTGTCTGTCTCTGTGTCTGTCTGTCTGTCTCTCTCCTTCTCCCTCTCCCTGTTTCTCTCTCCCTCCCACACTGGGTAGAGCCCCAGACCTAGTCAGGAAAACCTGAGCTCAGATATAACCTCAGGCAGAAACTAACTGTGATTCTTGTTTACTTTAGTTTCCTCATCTGTAAAATGCCAGTGATAATTGCACTAACTTCCCAGGGTTGTTGTGAGGATAAAGTGAGATAATGTTTGTAAAGCTCTTTGCACAGTGCTGGCATAGTAGGCACCATAGAAATGGCAGCTATTGTTATTGATTGCTTAATTATCATTAGATTAATTAATAACTAATTATTTTTAATTTTATTATTATTTTAATTCATGTAATTATTTATTAATTATTTAATCGATAGTTATTATAACTATTGATAATAATACATATTATATATTAATTAATTATATTTATAATATATAATATATTAATATAATATATACTAAATTATATATACTTAATTATCATTTGTAGTTATTATTTAATTATGGTTATTGTGGCAACTAGTTGGTGCAATTGATAGAATGCCAGGCCTGGAGTCAGGAAAATTCATTTTCATGAGTTCAGTACTTACTAGCTGTAAGACCCTGAGCAAGCCACTTAACCCTGTTTGTCGGTAAAATGAGCTGGAGAAAGAAATGAGAAACCACTCCAGTATCTTTTCCAATACGACTGAACAACAACAAACAAATTTTTGTGATCATTTTCTGTCTCTTTCTATTTCTTGGTTTTTCTCTTACTCCGTCTCTCTGTGTATCTCTCTGAACCAAGGACAGTCAGATAAGGAGAGGCAATCACCCCCAAAAAAGCATTAACTTCAAGGATCAGGACCCCTCATGGAGAGAAGTACTGGACTTCAGAAAAAAAAAAAAAAACAATCCTTGGAGTCCAGCTGAGAAACTCATTAGATTCAAGGTCAAAGGGTAATAACTTTACTAGCAGAATTTGGCCAAAGAGGCAGAACAGTCTTCTGCTATAAATGAGAACTAGGTGGTCATTAATGTACTGAAATGTACTCAAGAAGAAAGTCAGGTGTTTGTTTATCAGAACTTGAATAGAATAAGATCAGCTTCATAAAATATAGCCTGGGCCAGGGACAGAGGTCATCTTAGACCTCAGGAAGGTACTAGCTTCATTCCCCATTGTAATATGACCTCATTTCACCTGAATTAATGGCGCCTCTTGAAGAAATGACTTTGTAGATGAAACATGTGGAGTAGGAGTCTATGCTGGACACTGGATCCCATTGAATTCCATTCTTACAACATGTATATAATCGTTCACATCAGGCCTCAGACATTTAACTAGCTGTGTGACCTTGGGCAAGTCATTTAACCTCTGTTTGCCTCCATTTCTTCATTTATAAAAAATAGCAAATACAAATCTCAAAACAGGCTAGAGAATTCAACCAATAAATCATGTGGGAACTATACCATGATAACAGACCAATGTGTTGCCCATAGCTGCTCAAATATAATATTTATCCATAAAAATTTAAGAATAATGTTTTAGACATGTAGATGCTGCCACCCTAAATAGTCATAATCTCCAAGCTCCGTAAAACAAAAAGTTTCCAAAATAAAGAAAGCTAGCACAGGGTATCAAAATCATGGGGAAGCAGCATAAATGCACATCATCCCTCTTGTTGTGTCTGCCATTGGAGTAGTGCCAAAGTTGTTTTTATTAAGTATAAAGAGGATGAACCTATATCCTAACTCTATTGTTTAGCTACAAAAACTGGTGATATTGTCCTACCATGTAAAAGTTCATAGAATGTTAAATGTAAACAAACAGCAAAAAAATGACTTGCTCCATGATTGATTCTAGAAAAGGTGCTTCATACAATGTAATTCGTAGTCATACAACATATGATCATTATACTCCAGTCATTTTCTGAGACTCAATAAATAACTTTACATCCCATGAGAAAGGGCTTGGAATCTGGACTAGGTGATCAGGACTATCCATCCATATACGAGTTATATCAAAGTAAGTCTGAAGTTTGCTAAGGAAGCTATTAATGATAACAAGAAGGTTGATACCTTGGCCCTGGTGTAGGCAGATTTGAAAAATATCCTCGAGTTTTGACAGTTAATATGTGTAACGATAAAGAGACGCCTGACTTCCAAGCCGGATGGATTGATGATTCATGAGAAGCTGAGCTAGATCTGAATTCAAGAGGTTATAAGAAATCATCCCTTGCTTTCTTCCCTTTTGAGTGAGGAAGACTGTTTTGAGAGAGGGGTTGGTTATTCCCAGTCCTCTTCCCCTTTCCTCAGCCAGTGGTGCCTCTATTGCTTTTGTGCTTCTTCTTTCCTGATGTTTGGAGAGTTTGTAACCTGAGATGGGAGTGTGCAGGCTACTGGTGAGTGTAGGAGATCCATCAAAACCATCCAACCAGATAGTTAGCAGAGAGTCCACCAGCATGGTAGTAGTCAACTACAAAAGAAGCCTTTAAAGATGAATGCAGAAAGACAATTGCTGGAGGACATCAACAGATTCATTCAGGGATTTTGATCCCTCCCACTGAAGAGGAGTAACAGCTTTGGATTCTAGAAAATCAGCACTCCTTGGAGCCCAGCAAAGAGCTGCACCCAAGGGAAACCATGAGGACTACATAGAGGGAGGAAAGGACTTCTAAGACTAGGAGTTGAGAGGGATCTCTTAGTCACATGTGATTTCCACAAGTATGTCTCGCTACTATTGAAGCATGAGCCCACTCTCCCCAGGGACCTTGTGTTTGCAAAGAAAAAATATACCTGTTTGGGGGATGATTTGTGACTTCGGTCCTTGCTTTACTTTCTCATTAAATACCATTTTCTAGAAGCTAATGAGTTCTAGTAGTTGATTAATATTGGGGAACATATCATCTAGGAGCTCAGGAGTTAGCTTTTGGTAGCTCCAACTCCTCAGAGTTACCCTTAGAACCCTAGAAAGAACAGTATTCATTCCCCTTTGGGAACCTAATCTGCCAGAGCAGCATGAGTTGGACAAGTGTCTCCCAAAGGGGTGGTATGCTAATAACACAAGCAGACTTTGGTGAAGGATTTTGGAGAGGATATAAAGATTCACCTCTGGCTGAAAGGGAACTTAGTGGTGCTCCCTGGTGAGCAGGAGGATGGAAAGAGAAGCAGTCAGTTAAGAGGATTCTGAAGAGACTGCACATCAGCTGTAGAGAGACTGACTGTCTGAATTAAATCATAGCTCAGAAGGTGATGATTTGTATGAAGGTGTTATATTATACATCACCAGATCTGTCTTCAAATGAGGTTGCCCTCAATCTTTATGGTGAAGTGGGGAGGGAGTGGAGAGGGATGAACTTAGAAGCATCTTCTTTCCTGGGAAGCTAGGGAATGCAGTAGAGAAAGCATAGAATGTGGAGTAGGGAGATCTGCCTCAGAAACTCATTATCTGTATGACCCTGAGCATGTCACCTAACCTATCTGTGCCTGAGATTCTTTATCTATACAATGGAGACAAAAATAAGACAATTTACAGGGTTGTCCTGAAGTTCAAATGAGTTAACATATGGAGAGTGCTTTGCAAATCTTGAAGCCTTATATAAATGCCAGCTGTTCTTGGTGCTGACTACCTCAACTACAAAGACTCGTAGGCTATAGACACAATCCATATATTTGAAAATACCCAAAGCTAGTCTGGGATATCTGCCAGCTCCACGTACAAATGCAAGCCTATATAGGCCTATATATTGCTTTGGGAAATATCTACCTGTGTTTTCCCCCTGCTCCTCCAGATTCTGACTCCCCATCATGGGAAAGCACTTCTCCAAGAAAAGCACTCAAACTTACCTGATTACAAGTGCTGAAGTCTAGCAACAGGGAAGATTGAGGAGCTGAGAGTGGTAGTACCTAATCAATCAACAATAAACATTTATTTAGAACCTACTGCGTGCCAGGAATTGTGCTAAGCCCTGGAATACAAAAAGAGGAAAAAGACATTCCTGCCCTGAAGAAGTTTACAATGTAATGGGGAGACAACATTCAAACAAATAGGTACAGGGTAAAGAATATAGAGGATAAATAGGAAATAATTAACAGAGGAAAGGAAAGCTTCCTGTAGAAGGTAGGGCTTTAGTTGAGACTTAAAGGAAGCCAGGGAGGTCAGTAGTCAAAGTGCAGGAGGGAGATCTTTCTAGTCACAAGACAGACAGAGAAAATATCTCGGAGCCAAGAGATAGAGTGTCTGGTTCTTGGGGTAGTTCACCTCCTCATCTGGTTGCTTACTGTCTCAAGGGAGGGGGCAGGGGTGGGAAGGAGGAAGGGAGGGAAGGGAACTCAAGACTTAAAAAAATGTTCTTAATTGTTTTAGCCTTTAATTGGGGGGGAAATTATACACAAGTGCCCAAGTCAGATCACATCACATTCTCTCTCTTGGCTCTGGGCATTTTCTCTGGCTGTTCCCCATGCTTAGAAAGAGCTCCCTTCTGTACTTTGACTACTGATCTGACTGGCTTCATTTGAGTCTCAACCCAAATCCCACCTTCTATAGGAAGCCTTTCCCAAGCCTTCATAATTCCAGTGCGTTCCCTCTATTCATTGTTTCTCATTTATCCTGCAATAATATTCATTAACAATAATATTATTAGTGCCAAAAAATACTTGGTATGCTAGTTCCAAGTCAGTTCTTTGGCTAAACCTCTAAGTTTGAGCCCTGAGTGACTTGGGACTGAGATCAGAGTGTTTAGTGGGTACCATGTTTGAACCACTAGTCTCATTGTGAAGCCAGGGATAGCAGGGGGACAGGGAGGAGAGGAGGGGTGGTGATGTCCCCTAAGTATTCCTCATTGGCATCTATCCCCTCCCAGGGCTGCTATTTCTGTGTGGCAATGTCACTTTATTGGGAATAGTTTCATTCCCTTTTGCCTTGTACCTAGCCAGTATAATCTAAAAACCTAGCTTATGGGGGCAGGGATTGGGGAAGGAGGAGAGGGGCAGTGACTGGGGAGGAGGCAGTACCACTCTTTGCAATGGCTTTGTGAGTTTAAAAGTCTTGGCATCCAGCATTTTAGCCAAAGAAGGGTGATTTTCGAGACTGTGAATCCAGAATCTAGCCTTCTAGCCAGAGAAAGGAGATCTTGCGGGTAGTGGTAGTCTTAGGGGTTTTCTACAGAATAACACAGTTTGGGGATTGTTGGACCTTCTAGAAAGAGAAGCCGTATGAACTGAGAGGTGTGTCTTGGAGAAAGAAGAAGATTACTCATGTGGTTCCTGAAGCTGAGGCTACTACCCCACCCCCATGTCACATTGTTCCAGCACCTTTCAGGATCAGTATCATCCACTTTGGGATCTTCTGTAACTTACTAAGACAACTTCTTCACCTGTTTATTTCTGCTGCTCAGAAGTGATGTTCTCTTTTTGTGAAGGACATTTGGGGTGCTGAAGTTTTCTGACCTACTCTGCCATCTTCCCAGAATCCTCTTGTACTGTGCAAAACTTTAAGTACCAATTAGAGGAAGTTATATTTTATCCTAGACATAGTAGAGAGCCATTAGTGTTTTTTAAGTGTGTAACTCAGCTGCAGCAACATGGCCAGATATGCTTTCAAAAATACAGGCTAGATTGGAGAAAGGTGAGACCAGAGTTAGGGAGACCTATGACTAGGAGACTATTACAAGAATCCTGGTGAGAGGTAATGAGGGCCTGAATTAAGGTGGTGGCTGTTTAAGTGGAAAAAATGGGTCAGATGTGAGAGATGTTGAGGAAACAGAAAAGATTTGGCAACTGATTGAATACGGGTTCTCTCTTGTATTAGTAATTATTGAATCAGGGCCAAGGTTTTCCTCTTTTCTAGTTCTTCACTCAGAAATCAACCAGTATGGAAAGTCTTTCTCAAAGACTACTCCTGCTCAATGTGTTTACTTAGCATTGGTCTGGAGAAAAGGTGAATTCTCCCTTTTATCACGTGGTAATATGGAAAATGATAAATCTCTTTGACCAAGGTGTGGGTGATTCAAGTCATGTACCTCAAGATCTTCATTGTAACATAGCCCATCCTCTTATTATAATGTTCATTTTCTCATTAATTGTTAACCAGAGTTGATTGTCACCTGCTCTGCCAAGGGTGTATAAACTATGAGCCCAGGTGCCATGAGGGGCCCTTGATATTGGACAGGTCTGCTAACCTTTTATTAATACGCATGCTCACTTTATTAATAAAATGATTAAATTACTCAGAAACTATGTCTAAAACTTTTTAAATGTCAAGTGAAATGAGTGAGAATACAAGAGGAATCAAGGATAGATAGATAAAAGAAGCATTTATTAAGTATTTATTATGTGCCAGACACTGGGAATCCAGATATAAGCAAACAAGATAGATCCTGTCTTCTGCTAGCTGACGCTCCAACAGAAAAAGACAACGCACAATGGGGAGCTGGAAAGGGAACACACATGACAATGGAGAGATGACTGGGGAAGCCTATTTTCCCACAAGATAAGGTTCCTACCAAAGCTGTGGGAA
>JAQQSK010005457.1:0-14898 GCA_028658325.1 Potorous gilbertii
TGTTGTGGCTTCTGGTTCTTTCAGTCCAAAGCTAGAGAATTTTTTGCTGAGCTGATGTGTGAAAAAGCTGAGAGCAGGTTTTTGTTTGGTGTTTCCCCAATCAGCCCTAGGTTTAGCTTGTTAAGTGTGGGGGAGTAGTAGTCTGGTCACAGGAGATCTCCTCAACTGAACTGAGGCAAAGGCAAGCCCAGGGGTTGGTAATTCCAGCTGCCCTATTGTCTTTCTGATTTCCCTGGACACATGAGGCACGCCTAGATGCTAATGCATGTTCCCAGTCCTCCTGGGGCTCCTCTCATGGCACTGAGGCTTGCCTGGGTCCTAATGCAAGTTTTCCTGCCCTGGGTCCTCTGTCCTTTTGGTTTACCTCTGCCACCGTAGGAGAATCCCCCTTAGCTATTTTCTCATCTCAGGTGTTATGAGACTATTGGTCTCCTTCTGCTGTTTCTCCTGGTCTGGGATTTTTCTGGGGGAATGTTTTATGGTTCTTTCACGGTCATCAAGGGGGGAGGAGAGAGCATTTACTGATCGCTCCCTGAAGTTCAAGTAGGTGACTTATGGAAGTTTGATCTTTGGGCTGAAGGTCTCAGGAGCTGCTATGGTGATATCTGGTGCTCTGCAGCTCTCACTGACTTGGTTCGGCTTGTCTCCCGCCTTGGTACCGCTCCTCTGGTTCCTCCCGCCTGGTTCCTCCCGCCACTCAGGTTTCTCAGGTCCCTTCTCCTCAGCTGCACTGGCCACGCTGCGCTGTGCGATGCGGACTCACCCCAACATAACAGGTCCTTCCCGTGGACCTTCCAGTCCAACCTGAGCTCCGAATCTGTCATCATCTGTCTCCCATTGGATTCCACATCTCCAAAATTTGGACAGATTCTCCTTTCAGAGGTACCTGAAGGAGTTTGTCGGAGAGCTTAGGTGAGTCGTTGCTCTCACTCCACCATCTTGGCTCCATCAGTAGTGATCTTGATAATTTTTTTTTGTCTGACTATATATAGCTTTAATGTCTTTCACCTGAAAACTGACTATTCATATCCTTTGACCATTTATCAATTGGAGAATGACTTGTCTTCTTGTAAATTTGACTCAGTTCTCTCTATATATTTAGAAATGAGATCTTCATCGGAGGCACTTGTAAAAATTATTTCCCAGTTTTCTGCTTCCCTCTTAATCTTGGTGGCATTGGGTTTGTTTGTGCAAAACTTTTTCAATTTAATATAATCAAAATTATCCATTTTATATTTCATAGTTTTCTGTTTCTTGTTTAGTCTTAAAATCTTCTTGTCTCTCTAAATCTGACAAGTAACTATTCCTTGCTCCACTAATGTATTTACAATCCCACCCTTTATACCTAGATTGTGTACACATTTGGGT
This sequence comes from Potorous gilbertii, assembly GCA_028658325.1. NCBI lineage: Eukaryota > Metazoa > Chordata > Mammalia > Diprotodontia > Potoroidae > Potorous > Potorous gilbertii. The sequence continues at coordinate 1,369 of JAQQSK010005457.1, forward strand.
TTTATTCTAGTATATGGTGTCAGGCATTGGTCTATTCCCAGTTTTCATCACTGTATTTTCCAGTTTTCCCAGCAGTTTTGTCAAGCAATGAGCTCTTCTGCCAGAAGCTGGGTTGCTGAGATTTATAAAATAGAGTGCTATAATCCTTACCTACTGTGTCTTGGGTATCTAACCTATTCCACTGATCTGCCTCTTAGCTATTACCAAGTGATTTTGATGATTGCTACTTTATAATAATATATTACAATTTGAGACCTGGTATGACTAGGTCACCTTCTCTAGAGTTTGTTTTCATTAATTCCCTTGATATTCTGAATCTTTTGTTCTTCCAGATAAATTTTGATATTATTTTTCTACCTCTAAAAAATAATTTTTTGGCAATTTGATTGGTATGGCACTGAATAAGTTAATTCATTTAGTTAGAATTGGCATTTCCATTATATTGGATTGGTCTACACACAAGGAAATGATGTTTACACAATTATTGAGATGTGGCTTTATTTGTTCAAGAAATGTTTTGTAACTCTGTTCATATAGCCCCTGGGTTTGTTTTGCAGGTAGACTTCCCAATAATTTTAGTGTCTACCGTAACTTTAAATGACATTTATATTTCTGTCTCTTCCTGCTGGGTTTTCTTTAGTACTATGCAAAAATGCAGATATTTTGTGGGTTTATTTTTTATCCTGTAAATTTGCTAACATTGTTTATTATTTCAATTAGCTTTTTCTTGATTTTCTGGGATTTTCTAAGTATATCATCACAGTGTCTGCAAAGAATGATAACTTAGTTTCTTTGCCCATTCTAATTCATTCAATTTCTTTTTCTTCTCTTTTTTGCCAAAGCTAGCATTTCTATTCCCATATTGAATAACAGTGGTCTTAATGGACATCCTTCTTTCATCTTCTTATTGGAAATGCATCTAGCTTGTCCCTACTACATATAATGCTTGCTTATGGTTTTAGGTAAAGGCTATTTATTATTTTAAAGAAGGTTCCATTTATTACTATGCTCTCCAGTGTTTTCAATAGGAAAGGGTGCTGTATTTTGTGAAAAGCTTTTTCTGGATTACTGTGATAATCATATGGTTACTGTTAGTTTTGTTTTTGATATGGTCAATAGCCCTGATAGTTTTCCTCATATTGAATCAGCCCTGCATTCCTGGTATAAATCCTGCCTCATCATAGTGTATTATTCTAGTGATAAGTTGCTATAATCTTTATGCTAATATCTTAGCTAAAATTTTCACATCTATAAACATTAGGGAGATTGGTCTATAATTTTCTTTCTCTGTTTTGACTCTTCCTGGTTTAGGTATCTGAATCATATTTGTATCTTAAAAAGAATTTGGTGGGACTCTACCAATTTTCCTTAATAATAGTGTTGGAATTAGTGTTGGAATACTATTGGAATTAACTGTTCTTTAAATGTTTGATAGAATTTGCTTGTAAATTCATCTGACACTGGAGATGTTTTCCTAGGGAGTTGATTGATAACTTGTTCAATTTCTTTTCCTGAAATGGTGTTATTTAAGTATTTTATTTCCTCTTCTGTTAACCTGAGCAATGTACATTTTTTTAAATATTCACACATTCCACTTAGATTGTCCAATTTATGGGCATACAGTTGGGCAAAGTAATATCTTTGAAAGATCATTTTTTCCCCTGAAGTATTATACAGAGTTTTGCTGGGTAGGTGATTCTTAGTTTTAGTCCTAGTTCCTTTGACTTCTGGAATACCTATTCCACGCCCTTTGATCCCTTAATATAGAAGCTGCTCGATCTTGTGTTATCCTGATTGTATTTCAACAATACTGGAATTGTTTCTTTCTAGTTACTTGCAATATTTTCTTCTTGACCTGGGAATTCTGGAATTTGGCCACAAGGTTCCTAGGAGTTTCTCTTTTTGAGTCTCTTTCAGGCGGTGATTGGTGGATTCCTTGAATACTTATTTTGCCCTCTGCTTCTAGAATACCAGGGCAGTTTTCCTTGATAGTTTCATGAAAGATGATGTCCAGGCTCTTTTTTTGATCCTGGCTTTCAGGTAGTCCTATAATTTTTAAATTGCCTCTCCTGGATCTATTTTTCAGGTCAGTTGTTTTTCCAATGAGATATTTCACATTATCTTCCATTTTTTCATTCTTTTGGTTTTGTTTTGTGATTTCTTGGTTTCTCAGAAAGTCATTAGCCTCCATCTGTTCCATTCTAATTTTGAGAGAACTATTTTCTTCAGTGAGCTTTTGCACCTCTTTCTCCACTTTGCTAATTTTGCTTTTGAAACATTCTTTTCCTCATTGGCTTTTTGAACCTCTTTTGCCAATTGAGTTAGGCTATTTTTCAAGGTGTTATTTTCTTCAACATTTTTTTGGGTCTCCTTTAGCAAGGTATTGACCTGTTTTTCATGCTTTTCTTGCATCTCTCTCATTTCTCTTCCGAGTTTTTCCTCCACCTGTCTAACTTGATTTTCAAAATTCTTTTTGAGTTCTTCCATGGCCTGAGCCCATTGAATATTTATTTCAGATGTTTGGGATACAGAGTCTTTGACTTCTATGTCTTTCCCTGATGGTAAGCATTGTTCTTCCTCATCAGAAAGGAAAGGAGGAATTATCTGTTCACCGAGAAAGTAACCTTCTATGGTCTTACTTTTTTTTTCCCCTTTTCTGGGCATTTTCCCAGCTAGTTACTTGACTTCTGAGATTCCTTTCCATACCCACCTCCCCTCCAGATCCACCCAGCTAGTGCTTGTGGTCTGAAATTCAAATACTGCTTAGCCTCAGGGCTTTCAGCAGGGGTAGGGCTGCTATTCAATGTAAGATTAAATTCAGGTGCTCAGATAGGGGCAGGGCCACCTCATAGAGCTCAGTTCCCTCAGGGGGTTTATGTGGAGACCTTCAACAATGTATCCAAGGTCCTGCCTGCTTTGGGAACCCCTGTCTGCTGGTTCTACTGCTGCCTCCCAAGGGGGCCCAAGTTATGGAGACACCCCTCTCCCCTCTCAGCCAGTCAAACAAGCCCTATCACTGACCTTTGCACCCATGGGTGGAGGAAAGCACACGATCACTGGAGATTCTGTCCCCAAAGCCCTCCTGGATCCACTCCTCCCAGGGCCACATGGCCAGTGCAGGGCTGGGCTCTGGTTCAGTCCAGTGTGCAACGGACCCCTGGTGTTGGTTTTTCTGGTCTCTCTGGAACAGAAGTCTCCTCCATTCCATTGTTCCACAGTTTCCTCTGCTCCAGAACTTGTTGGGCATTCATCTTTACAGGTATTTTATAGACTGTGGGTTCAGGAGCTAGTGTATGTGTGTCTTTCTACTCCACCATCAATTACCTCTTCACTGAACATGAGTTTACCCTTTTAATTTTTGATACTGTTAATTTGACTTTCTTCTTTCTTTTTCTTTTAATCAAATGGACCAAATCAATTTTATTGTTTTTTTTTCATAAAACAATCCCTTGGCTTTGTTAATTTGATACTTTTTCTTAATTTCAATTTTATTAATCTCTCCTTTTACTTTCAGTATTTCTAATTTAGTATTTAATTGGGGAATTTCAACTGTTCTTTTTCCAGTTTTTTTTTTCAATTACATGCTCGATCCATTGATCTCCTTTTTCTCTATTTTATTTTTGTGAACCTTCAGAGGTATAAAACTTCCCCTAAGAACTGCTTTTGCAGCATCCCATAAGTTTTGGTAGGTAGCCTCCTTATTGTAATTCTCTTGAGTGAAGTTACTGATTGTTTCTATGATTTGTTGTTTGGCCCACTCATTCTTTAGGGTTAATTATATAGATTCCAATTAATGTTTTGTCTGTCTTTCCCTGGCCCTGTATTACATACATACTTTTTTGCATCATGATCTGACAAAGAATGCATTGAATATTTCTGCCTTTTGGCACTGGATTATGTGGTTTTTATGCCCTAGCATGAAGTCAATTTTTGTATTTTTGCCATATATCATTCAGTAAAACTTATATTCCTTTCTATCCTCTTCAGTTTTCTCCAGAAATCTATCATATCTAGTTTCTCCTGAATTTTATTCACCTCCTTAACTTCTTTCTTGTTTATCTTGAGGTGAAAACCGTCAGGTTCTGAGAGGGACACGTTGAGGACTCTCACTAATATAGTTTTCTTTTCTATTTCTTTCTGTAACTCCCTTAATTTCTCCTTTAAGAGTCCGAATGCTATATACCACTTGGGGCATATATGTTTAGTAACGATATCATTTCATTGTCTATGGTGCTATTTAGCAAGATATAGTTTCCTTCCTTTTCTCTTTTGATTAGATCTGTTTCTGCTTTTGCTTTGTCTGAGATTAGAATTGCTAACTATCCTTTTCAATTTTTTTTACAACAGATAAGCATAATATATTCTTCTCCAACCTTTTACTTTTACCCTATGTCTATCTCCCTTTTTCAAATGTGTTTCTTGTAAACAGCATATTGTAGGATTTGGTTTTTAATCCATTATGATATCCACTTCCATTTTATGAGAGAGTTCATCCCATTCATATTTACAGTTATGATTAATATCTGCATCTTTCTCTCCAACCTATTCCCCCATTCATACTTTTATTTCTCCCTTCCCCTTCTCAAAATACTTTTATTTTTGACCACCACCTCCTTCACTCCTTCACTCTCCTTTCCCTTCTATCATTTTCTTTCCACTTTTCCTTCCTACTGCCTATAGGGCAAGTTAGATTTCTATACTTCACTGAGAATGTTATTCTCTTCCTGATGCAAATCCCATGAGAGTAAAGCTAAAACAATGCTCTTCTCCCTCCCTTCTTTCCCTCTTCCTGTGGTGTAATTTACCTTTTTCTGCCTCCTCCTTTTCTCTCATTACAGTCCCTTCAAACCCTTTAATTACATTTTTATCATCATATCCATTAATTTATACCCACACTCTCTATCTAGGTATATCGCTTTCAAATGTCATAAGAAATATACTATTCTCAAAATTAACAGCCACAAGAAGAGGTATTCTTCCTGTCAGTCTCCCTACTGTTTTAAGCTGAAAGGACTGCTGTTCCCCTTCTTCTGGTTCCACAATTTGAGGATTTTTTTCCTGGGGAAATATCCTCTGGGTTTTTTCAAGATCAACAAGAAAAGGGTGAGAGGACTAACAGTTTACTCTATCATCTTGGTTCCAGAAAGTTCAAGTAAGTGGCTTTTAAACATTTAACCTGTGGGCTGATAACCTCAGAAATAGTTGCTGTAGCTACAGCAGGCCCTGTGCTTCTCTTTCAGTTCTGCTGAACTCCTGTCTTGTGCTGAGGGTTTGAGCATCTGCATTACTCCTTCTGATTTGGTTCACCTGGAGCTGTTCCCACTCTGCTATGGACGAGTTGGTGCTTTTGCGGTCTGTGTGCTCTGTACTGCCCTAGCCACATGCAATGTATCCCTCTCATCAACATTCCAATCCACCCTGGGCTGGACATCTGCCATGCTCTGTCTTCTAGTGAATTCTCCCACTTCAAAATTTGTTTAGATGTACTTTTTAGAGGTATCTGAAGGAGTTTCTGCACAAGCTCAAGTTCAGCCCTACTTTCCCTCTGCCATCTTGGCTCTGCCCCCTGAGATCCAGAATCTTAAGGAAAAAAATGAAACCTTGAAAATTAGAATTGAGCAAGATGAAGCCAGGGAAATTATAAGGCATCAAGAAATAATTAAACAAAATATAAAAAATGAAAAAATTAAACAAAAAGTGAAATATGTTATAAGAAAAAAAGCAATTGATCTGGAGAATAGATCAAGAAGACAAAATATAAGAATAATTAGACTATATGAAGGTTATAATCAAAAAAAAGTATCTTGATAGAATAATACAAAATATAATTAAAGACAATTGTCCTGAAGCATTAAAACAACAACAGTATCAGTTGAAAAGTGCATCAAAATTGCTTGAAAGAGGTCCTATGAGGAAAACTCAGGAATATTGTAGTTAAATTCTCAAACCCCAAGCTTAATTATAAAATATTAAAAGAAAAAAGAAAAAAATCAATTTAAATACAATGATGTTACAATTAGAATCACACAAGACCTAGCACAAGAGACACTAAAGTACCATAGGTCTTTGAACACTATATATAAAAGAGTGAAAAAAACTGGTTATCTGGCCAAAAAATGTCATGCCCAGCAAAGTTAATCATAATCTTGAATGGAAAAAAAATGACACTTGACCAACTGCCAGAATTTCAAGATTTTGCTTAAGAAAACTGAACTTAATAGAAAACTTGACATACAAGAGCAAAGAGAAGCATAAGATATATACTAAAGAATGATTACAAGGGATTTAATAAGGATAGGTCATTTACTTCTTATATATGTAAAATGTATATATGTCTAAGATTGTCATTAATAAATGGATATTTTGTAAGAAATATTGGGATTGATATGAGTATGATACAACTTTAAAAAGTAAAACCTTTAGAAACAGCAAAAAAATATATTTTTCATATACAAATGAGGTTCAAGGAAGGACAGATACAGAGGTATTAGATGAGGGAGGAGGGCTGGTAATTCTCATAACCACCTTTCATTGGGAATGGGTTTAAGAGGAATATATATATATATATATATATATATATATATATATATATATATATATACATACATATATGAGAGATTCATATTTGAAACAGAAAAATGCACATAGAGTTAAAATAAGATGATGAACCAGGATTTATTATGCTTCATCTAAAGTTAAAGAAGGGAAAAGTAGAAAACATAATCTTATAAAAAAACACAAACAAAAATAGACCTAATTCAAAGAGATAATTAGGGAAATTGCATTTTTTTTATAAAAATGACAAAAGAAGAGTAATTTATTATTGATAACATGTGTATTAAAATGGGAAAGCATCTAAATTTTTAAAGGCAAAGTTATATGTGTTACAGGACAAAGAAATAGTAAAGCTATACTAGTGAGGCGCTTTTCAGAATTCTCTCAAACTAATCTTAAATCAATTAATTAACAATTTAAGGGGAAGAATAGCATTTCAGAACAATTAGATATGATAGACATATGGGAAAAAAATTGGATCAGGATAGGAAGGGGTATACATTTTCTCAACTGTACTTGGCAACTTCACAAAAACTGACCACATATTAGGGTATAAAATCCTAAAATTTAAATGCACTCCTTTCAACCACAATGGAAGAAAAACTATATTCAGAAAAGTGCTTTTGGAAGTGTGGATTATAAAATAAATGAAAATTAAATAATCTAATTCTAAAGAATGAATGGATCAAGTAATATGTCATGGAAACAATCAATAATTTAATTAGAGTAAATGACAATAATGAGATACCAAATTTGTGGGATGCAATCAGTGATGCACATAAGAGAAGTTATACATCTCTAAATGCTTAAATCAATAAGATAGTACATCAATGATTTCAACAAGTACCAAAACAAAAATTTGAAAATGACAAATTGTGAAAATCCTTAATTACTAACCAGTGGAAAAATTCTGAAAACCAAAGGAAATGTAAATGATCATAATTACCTAATATTTGATCAACCCAAAAGATATAAACTCTTGGGGATAAAAATTCATTATTTGAGAAAAGATGTTAGAAAAAATAGGAAGTAGTTTGACAGAAACTAGGCATAGACAAACATTCCACACTATAGACCAAGATAATGTCAAAATCAATATGTTTTAGATATGAAAAGTGAAATCCTAGGCAAATTAGTGGAGGATAAAAATATTTACAAGTTACACTAGTGGAAAAGGAAGAGTTCATGACCAAACAAGTGATAGAAGGATCATGAAAGGTAAATCTGATAATTTTTATTTTATGAAACAAAAAGGATAGCAGGATGCTGAGAGAAAAATTTTGAAACATCTTTCCCTGGTAAAAGCCTCATTTCTCAAATATATAGAGATCTGAGCCAAATTTATATAAAGAATCATTTGATAAATGCCCAAATGATATTTACAGGGAGTTTTCAGAAAAAAGGAAATCAAAGCTTTCAATCACAAGTGAAAAATGCTCTAAATCACTAGCACCTATCAAATCTGACAACATGAGAAAAACAAAATTAAAAATTCTGGGAAAATAGAGACATTATTTCAGTGTTGGTGGAGTTGTGAACTATTTCAATCATTTGGGGTGGAGATGTCCAAATTTGCACACCTTATATTTATTTCAAGTTACTTCAATTCTGCTTTGGTCATAAAATATAATACTTTTTCTGATGATGGCATGCCATGCTGGGTGGTTCTGTGTCTGCATCTCCCATGTCATACAACCAATTCAATTCCAAAGTTCTTAAGACAGACCTTGAGAGTGTTCTTGTATTGCTTTTTCTGGCCACCATGGCCAGGGACGACTTACCCTGTGTGAGATCTCTAGAAACGAACTTTTTGGAAAGCATATGTTTGACATTCTGGCGATGTGGCCACCCTGTTGGCACTGCACCCTCTGCAGTAGAGTTTAGATTCTTGGAAATTCAAGAAACGACCTCGGTGTCTAGCATCTTACCCTGCTAGTTGGTCTTCAGAATATGCCTAAAATAATTCAAATGAAAATGATTCAGTTTCCTGGCATGGTACTGGTATACTGTCCAGGTTTCAAAAGAGTACAACATTGTAACTAGTACAATAGCTCTGTAGACTTTAAGTTTAGTAGACAGTTTAACACATTTTCTCTCCCACACTACTTTAGAACCTCCCTAACACTGTGCTAGCTCTGGCAATGTGTGTCAACCTCATTTTCAATATATACATCCCTGGAAATTATGTTGCCAAGGTAAATGAACTTCTGCACAGAGTTCAAAAGTTCTCCACTTGCTGTAACCAATGTCTACATAAGGATGGGTATGATGTTTGCTGCTGGAGCATCTATGTTTTCTTGGTGCTAATTGGTAGATCAAAATTGGCATAAGGAGCAGAGAGTCAATCCTTACTTTGTTGCATCTCAGGGCAGAGGCTGCACTGAGTGCACAAAATATGGAAACTATCACATCATTAGCCAACACTCCCTCCACTTTAGTCTTTATATGTAACCTTTTCAAGTTGAAGAATTTACCACCAGTATGGCAGCTGACCTTGATGCTGCCTTTGTCTCAGTGAAGATATTTGACAATATGGCTAAAAACATGATGCTAAAAAGCATGAGAGCAAGCATGAAGTCTTGTTTCACTTCAGTAGCAACCGGAAAAGAACATCGTCTTCCATTATCTAGAACCTGGGAAAGCATGCCATTGTGAAATGTATATATAATACTGGTGAACTTCTCTGGGAAACCAAATTTCGACAGAATTTTCCATAAGTCTTCATGACTGACATTATCAAAAACCTTTGTAAAATCTACAAACGTCATGCACATACCTCTGTTTTGATCCTGGCATTTTTCCTGGAGTTGTCACACAGCAACCATTATAGAGACCATTCCTTGACCTTTTCTGAAGTCACACTGGATCTTAGGTGGGTGACTGTTTTCTAGGTGAAGAATCAGCCTATTAAGGAGGACTCAGGCAAGAATCTTGCCAGCAGTGACTAAAAGAGAGACCTATCTGTGATCGTTACAGGACAATTCATTTCCCTTATAGAGATGGACAATGTAGGCACCTTCAAAACCCTGGGGGATTAGTCGCTCTTGCCATATAACCCAGAAAATTTGAGTCAGCTTTTATATGAGGAATGGACCATCCACCTTGTAAATCTTAGCTAGAAAAAGAATCAGTATCAGAAAGGTTCTTCCCTAATGACACTCAAAACCTTTTTTTTTTCAGTTGGGACTTCAGCAAGGGAGGGATTGACTTCAATTTAAGGTAAATAATCAAGACCTATCAGCATTGATTAATAATGGTCTGTTGAGAATAGTATGGAAGTTCTCAGTCTACCTCTCAAAGATCATGTTCGTATCTCTACCCAATGTGGCTCCATCAACATTTAGTAGTTGAGATGCACTGTAAGTTTTTGCCTGTAAATAACCTTCAGGTCATCATAAAAGTCCTTTAGATTGTTACTCTCAGCCTAAAACTGAATTTCATCTACCTTCTTATTGAGTCCCAAATCCTGTGTCTCTCCAAGTTTCACTTATACTTTACTTTTGATAGAATAAATACTCCCTTCCTAAAGATGAAGGAATTATCCTGCTGATAAAACCTGTGGAGTTCTCATTTTTTTTTCATTTAGCAGCTTCTACATTTCCCCATCATTTTTGTCAGACCAGTCTTAATGTTTGTGAGTGTTCTGATCCTGATGAGAAAATGCAGTACTATATACCCAGTTTCTGAAAACTGCCCACTCCTTTAATGCTCTACTGTTTACTCAACTTTCCCTCCAAGTTGACAACAGACTACTGGCTCAGGAGTCTTCTAATCTGTTGACATTCAATCTTTTGGCAGCCATTTTGCCTTAGGACCACCACTTTTGTTGATTGGAGATACTTACTTAGCTTGGAAAGGACAAGTATATGATCAGTGCAGCACTCTGTGCAACAAATTTCCTTTGCTACTATCACATCCTGTCTGTCTCTTCTCATTACAATAACATAGTCTATTAAATACCAACATTTGCTTTGAGAGTGTATCCATGAAATTTTATTGTGTTTAGGGAAGACAGTATTGGTGATGAGACCATAAGCTGTATAAGTCTTCAGGAGGAAGTGACCATGATTGTTTCCAACTCCACTCTTCCCAAAGACTCCATGCTATGACTTGGAAGTCTGAATCTACTCTAGCATTAAAGTCATCCAGAATTATGAGTTTATCCTCTTTTGACACATTGATAAGGGACCCCAGGTTCTCATAATTTTTTTCTTTGATCTCATCTGGGTTCATCATTATGGGAACATAGGCACTCATGATGTTGATGTGACATTTTCCTATGAGTGACAATCTCATTGTCATCATTTTGTCATTCATTCCATTTGGGAGGTATACAGTCTTGTTGAATAGATTAGTTTTGATTACAAAATCTAAAGCAGCTTCACAGCATTCCTGTTCACTGAGGCTACTCCATAAAAATGTGTTTCCAGCTCCAACTTCAATAAGTTGTCCTTCATTTGACAGCCTTGTTTCAGCTATTTAATGTGATGCCTGATGTGTTCTCTAACAAGAGCAGTTCATCTTTCAGGTCTACTGAATTTTGTGTTGTCTATAAATGCATGCACATTCCTTGTACTGATGATGAGTGGAATCATCTTTACACACATTTTTGTACATTTAAAAAAAATATCTAGACAACAGGGTGGGATCCCCACCTGACACAGTAATCAGGTCAGGGTTAGGTAAGCAGGCAATTTTTAGGGCACCTTTTCTAGCCCATTGCTCACACCAGGAGGTGAGCAATTTGATCCTTAAAAGGCATCTCAGATACTAGGGGCTGCTACATTCCACTTCTCTCTTGTGAGTAAGAAGACATGGGTCACCTGTGTGCAGGTTGAGATTATAGTTGCCAGTGTATTCACACGTGCCATTGTCACTTGCCTGTTGTCAGACTTTGAGACAGGTAAAAATAGTACAGTGATATGGGTGATATCTTTTGATTCATGCATAAATTGGTTTTAAGTGTGGCCAAGTTGCACAAAGTTGACCTCAGTCTCTCTTCCAGATGCATTATAGTCAAGTGGCAAAATAGAATCAAGATGACTGGTAATGGCTCAAAATGCAATGGATGACTTTGGTATCTTTGATGTCTAATCAAGCTCTAAGCACTCAACATTGCCTCCCTCAGCTTCCTTCATGAGGATGAGAGCAAGTTGTTTTCATCTGCTCATTCTACCAGGGAAATTCTTCACATGGCTGGGGTAGACACCCCTCGACATCATCTGGTCTATTAGGTTGTGGTTGCCGTGCATGCTACAGCTTCCTGGAGTCACAGGTAAGAGGTTGATCAGTAAGGACCAAAGGTGAGAAGTGGCTCTGAAAAGGACTTGGAAGCCCTCACACCAGAAGTATTAGTCTTCCCTGAACATACCCTACATGCCAACATACTGATTCTTATTAGTGTTGATGGTAAGGTATGATTAATTTAATTGATGTGTTGTTTCAATTGTGGTGTAATTTCAAAACAGATCAACTTCCGAAAAAATGTTATGATGCACTTTAGTGTAATGAGGGTTACTAGTTTTTGAGGCAGCACAAGCAACCTTTTTAAAGCCTTTTACAGCTAGATAATCCAATAATTCTAAATATTTATTTTTGCTTGGCATATTTTCATTTCAATTTGGTTATAAAATTCTATTAAAGTTATAGAAACACATGTTAAATTTAAGTGAACTTCAACATTATTCTAGGAAACAAGGGATATGGTGTACCAAATTTTATCACAACAGTTTTATCTCAGTATGTAGTTCTTTGGGGGTGGGGGAATAAATTCTTTGTATAAGCATCTCTCATCGTCTGCTAATATGAAACCTCAGATTAGCTAAAGCAATATATGCTGATACCAGCACTCCAGAGCTTTTAACTAAGGGTTACTATTGGTATGAAACTGCACCATTAGTGTAGAGGTAGTATTATATAAAAAGTGATACTTATGGGGAATGTTATTGCCATGATGTCCCTGTAACAATTCAACTTAGAGAAGATAAGGGAAGTTGTCTATCCAGATTCAAGTAAACAGAAATTTAATTGACTAATTATATGATAATTGGAACATTTAAGACTAGTTGTAAATTAACGAATCTCTCATATAATCAATTGGTGCAAATGCAGTTTAACTTCTACAATTGCTATCACTAGTTCAAATTTTCATTTAATGTCCTGTTGTGGAAAAAAGAAGAAAAAAACCATTTTTTCCAAGATAATTCAAAGAACCACAGCATGCCCCATATATTTTGTACTTCATTTTGTAAAGCATTTTGCAGATATACTTTTCAGTTACTCCTAAATATCTGATTCATTGAAAAATTTCCTTTCTAATATATCAATGTAAGTTTAAGCTGGCTGAAGTAGCCCAACAAAGTACCATTATGTTCTTGAACTAAGAAAGTAAACTTTCAATAAAACTATTGAAATGCAAAAAATGATAAACTAATAAGTGGTAATACCAATAATGTTGGTTTTATAAGTCAGCTTTTGATTCGGTGGATAGAGTGTTCAATATGGAGTCAGAAAAAAATCTGACTTCAAATAGTACATTGGAATAGACTAATGACTAAAACTGTGTCATCATAGCACTGCTTGAAGTATTTGAACATGGTATATAAATCAACTTTCTATGTAAGTTTAACATATCACTATATACAATCTCTTCCTCAGTTTATCTTTTGGTAAGTATGATATAAGTAGCTTATTTCAAAAAACAAACTCCCCCCGACCCTGAAAAACCAGCAACTCATCTCAGAAACATTTTAAAAAGAAAATGAGGAACCAATTATAGATAATATGTAAGCGTTTTTAATAATTTAATCTAATTCATTAAATGTTTTGTTCTTTATTTTAAAAAGAGGTATAATTTTATTTGTAATGGCTCAAACATATAGGGTATGATGCACCTGGAGCTGAAATTTCGAATTTGTTAAGGTAATCTTGGAACTCTCTACTTATGTACTTATGTATTTACTTTATGTTACATTT
>JAQQSK010005458.1:0-14898 GCA_028658325.1 Potorous gilbertii
TTTCTGGGCATTTTCCCAGCCAATTACTTGACTTCTGAGAGTCCTCTCCACCCCTGGCCTAGGTCTGCCCAGCTAGTGCTTGGGGTCTGAGATTCAAATGCTGCTCCCCAGCCTCAGGGCTTTTGGTGGTAGGCCTGGCTGCTATTCAATGGGAGCTTAATTTCTGGTGCTCAGGTGTGGGCAGGGCCGCCTCCCAGGCTTAGTTCCCTCAGGGGGTTTATGCAGAGACCTTTTGTAATGGAGCTGCTGCTGAGCTATTGCCTGATTTGGGAGCCTCTGGCTGCCTGCTGCCTCTGCTGCTGCCTCTTCCTCTGCCTCCCGAGGGGGCCTGAGTCCCAGAGACACCCCGCTCTCCTCTCAGCCCGTCTCTCTCACTGACCTGTGAGTCTGTGGGTCGATGGACCTTCGTGGCCGCTGGAGATTCTGTCCCTGAAGCCTGCTTGGATCTGCTCGCTCCTCTCAGTGCCACGCGTCCAGGGCAGGACACGGCTCCTCTCCCGTCCAGTGCGAGATGGACCTTTGGGATCGGTTTTTCAGGGCTCTCCGGAACAGAAATCTCCTTCACTGTGTTGCTGCATGGCTTCTGCTGTTCCAGAATTTGTTGGGAGTTTTTTTTAGAGGAAATCCATGGGCTGTGGGTTCGGAGTCTTTCTACTCCACCATCTTGGCTCTGCCCCCTCCAAAATTGTTTTAATACCATTGTTGGTATAGTATAAATTGTTTCTCTGGTTCTGCTCACTTCAATCTGCATCAGTTCATATGAATTTTCCCATGTCTTTTGGAAATCATCTTTTTTCCTAATTTGTTATGCAAGTATACCAAATAGACTCTACAGATGAACAGGAGTCTTTGCAATATGATCAATAGTTGGTCTCTAACCTCCCCTGGAGACCTCTTGATAAGGAATACACTCCCTTTTAATAAAAATCCCCTTGGATATTTCTCATTGTTATCAAGTTTTCACTGATACAGAACCTAAAGCTTTTTTCAACTCCCTTCCCATTTTTCTTAGTTTTGTCTTCTGGAAAGGAGCAGAACAAATTAAATTCCTTTTCCTTATGATACTTTTGTGTTATCTCCAACTAATTTCTGACCTTTCTATATTTAAGTTAAGATCAGGATATAGAAAACATTTAGGTTAAAGAAGCAGAGTACATTACAATGTCTGATCCTGGACAAGAAAAGAGAAGAGAAATTGGGGAAACAGACCTTTCTTTAAAATTTCCCTCAGTACTTGATAAGGTGGCTACAGTTAATAACCTCAGTACAAATTATGTGTTGTAAGGTGCTTTCAGAGGACCAATGTCTCACCTCGATGTCTCTCTTCTCTGCTGCATTTTTCCATTTTTCCCATTTCTCCTTCCCCACCTCACCCCTTTCTGGCTCAAAGATCAAGAGTTCGCATAATTCCCAGGGCTACAAGGGAATGCTTGTTCCTCTGAATATAAAAATCCCAGAACACATCAAACCCCTAATACATTCAGAAAATTTCCTAACAATTAAAGCAACATGCAGACTTGTAGTTTAATAGAAAGAACACTGAACTTGGTGTCCAGAGAGACCTGATTTTGAAGCTCAATTCTCTGTTTACCAGCTCTGTGACTAGGCAAGCCAATCAAATTATCTAAGCTTCAATTTTCTCATCTAGAAAATGGACATACTAATTCTACTTACATACATATTCATGGGATTGTTAGGAAAGAAGCATTTTTTAAACTTTAAAGCATAATATGAATATCAACTATTGCTGTTGGAACTATCCATCAAAGGAATGGGCTGCCTTGGGAAGTAAAGACCTTCCATCTCCAGACTCCAAGTATTTTTACTAACTGCTACCTCTGCCTGAATACTCCCCTTCCTCCTTTCTGCCTCCTCATGGCTTCCCTGGCTTCTTTCAAGTCCAGGATTAAACCTCACCATCTACATGAAACCTTTCCTGATACTCCTTTATGCCTATGTCTACTAGTTTTTTCCAATTTGTCCCGTATATATTTCATTTGTATGTTGTTTGCATGTTGTCTCTCCCATGAGACTGTGAGTTCCTTTGGAGCAAGGACTAGCTTTATATTTCCTGTGCTTAGTACTGTAAATGCCACATAGCAGGCACTTAATAAATGCCTGTTGACTGATTCATCACTTGAAGTCTTCAAACAACCATCCCTTCTTAGAGATGTCATAAAAGGAAATCCAGTCCCACTTTGGAAGCTAAATGAAATGGTCTTTGAGATTCCTTGGTAGCCTAGAAGTAGAAGGATTTTACTATCTTATCATCCTATAACCCAGATCCCTCTGCCCAGAACCCCATCTCAGCCCTGACTTTTGCTGCTCTGCTTCTTATCCTGTTAGAATGTGAACTTGTCAAGAGAAAGGTTCATCTTTTGTCATTTTTTGTATCCTCACCACTTAGCACAGTCCCTGGCACATAGCAGGTGTTTAATAAATATTTATTGCTGACAGTGATTTTTTGATTTAATAAATTCTTACTGACTGGATGACTCTTACCCTGTTCGTAGGTGAAGTGAGAGTAAGACGCTGGGAAGCTGTCTGCCCCTACGTAGAGCTCAAAACTGATGACAATCTTCCTTCCTTCCTGTGTCCTTTCACCAGGATCCTCCTGCCAACCCTGCCCTAGTTCCTGGAGGGACTTCCAGGGTTCCTGTTACTTCTTCTCTACAAACAAGCTCACTTGGTCCCAGGCCAGGGATGACTGTATCCAGAAGCAAGCTCACCTGGTGATTATCAATAACCGAGATGAGCAGGTGAGTTCAAAGAAGGGAGGGGCTTGTCTTCGTGTTCACTGAATTTACTCATCACTCCTTCGCTGAGATGAATGGCTCTCCTCAACCACTCCATCCATCCAAATCTGTTCCAAACCCTCAATTCAATTCTGTAAATATTGATTAAACACTAATTACATTGAAGGGACTTTGCATTTGAGCAAAAATAGACAGACATGAAATAGGTGGTAGAGCCAAAGTACATTGGTCTTGGAGCAAAAAGATATGAATTTGAATCTTTGCTCTGTGACATACTAGTTGTATAACTCTAGACAAATGACTTAACCTATATCAACTTCAGTTTATAATTCGCAATTTAGGTGCACTGCCTACTCCCTAGGGCTATTGTGAGGAAAGTGCTTTGTAAGCCTTAAATATTAGAGAAATGGACTTTGTGATTATAATTATCAACAGGGAATACTAAAAAAAATTTTTTTTAACTATACAAACCTGGCCTTTAAGGAGCATACATTGAAATGTGTGGGTTCTGATATATACAAATAACTTCTATAAGGGAGAGTCTGATCACTTCAGAGGGGAGAGCTAGGCAAAATGCCATGAGAAGATGAAGAAAGGAGTATTCACTTTGTGCTGGGGCTCAAGAAAGGTTTCATGAATTAGGTAATAACTGACATGGGCCTGAAGGAAGGAAAGGAGTTTGACAAGTGAATAGGAGGCAGATCCATGTAAGAGCACAATGGTATGGGAGGATAAGACAAAATGGACAACTACTAGCTGCCCTGTTTGGTTGGAACACTAAAGGGAAACAATGTGAAATGAGACTAGAAAGATAGATTGAAGTCAGATTGTCAAGAGCCTTGCAAATCAGCCTAAGGACTTTTCATTTTATCTTCAAGGTAATAGATTTTTCAATGGGGGGAAACAAGGGACACCTATATAACAGGGAAATTCATCCTTTAAAAAATTAACCTTTTTATGATTTTGAAATTGATAAAACACCAACAAACATGAATATTCCCATATATAAAGAATAGAAAAAAGAGGATTATATATGAAATTGCAAAGTTCTATCACATATACCTTACTTTATTAAGTAGATATTGTTTGAGCACGTTAATACCAAAGCTGTTCTACTTGTTTGTGTTTCCCTCAGAGCCTCCTTTTGTTCTCCTCTATACATCTGTACATTTTAAAAATTCTTTATTAACATTCCATTTTCTTTCTTTCTCTCTCTCTCTTTCTTTTTTCTTTCTTTCTTTTTCTTTCTTCCCTTCCTTCCTTCTTTCCTTCCTTTCTTCTCTGTGCTTCTATGCCTATGTGTGCCCCCTCTCCACCTCCCTCCCTTTCTTCTCCCCTTTTTCTCTCCCTCTTCCATCCTCTCCATCCCTTTCCCCTTCTCTCTCTCTCCTTCTCCTTCCATGTTTCTCTCTGTCTTCTCTCTCTCCCTCCTTCCTCCCCCCCTACTCACTCTGTGAATCTCTCTTCTTTCCATTTCCCATATTCCTTTGGGCCAATTGGGTCAGGTTATTCAACTATATTAATGGAAATGGAGAGATTTTATTGTCCCTGGCACATTTATAATAATGTAACATACACTAACAAATCTTAATTAGCCCTTATCTTCTTTCTTTTTTCTTCCTTCCTTCCTTCTTTTCTTCCTCTCTTCTTTTCTTTCTCTTTCTTTTTAGTTCTCAACATTTCACTTACATAAGATTTTGCATTCCAAATTTTCTCCACCCCAAGATGGCATGTAATCTGATACAGGCTCTATATATACAGCCCTCCTACTTCTTTAACAGTTTTTGGTTGCAAATATCTTTTCATTCACTCTCATCTGACCCTTATTTGTTGAGCATACTGTGAGCAATATTGTTGTTATATAGAGGGGGAGATTGAGGCTCAAGAAGGCTTAAGAATCATACAGATCTCACAGCTTATTGAATGATTGCATTTGGACTGAAATTTAGGTCTTTGAATCTTTCAAGAATGCAGGGTTTCATCTCTCATGTGCTGCCTTATGTTAATAGTTCTCTCTTCTGCAAGTCCTTTCTCACCATTGACAGATCCTTAAGATCAAAGACAGCTTTTCCTCTTCTTTCTATGTATTGTGCCAGGTTGGGCATTAGATGCTAGTTTCCTTTAGTTTAACATCAACTGAATGTATTTCACTTGTCTCTCCTTATCTAGAACTTCCTGAATCCTACTGAGGAGCTGGGATACTGGATTGGCCTCAGAAAGGTCAAAGAAGGGGTACATAAGTGGGTTGATGGCACAAACCTTGCCTACACGTGAGTCTCAACCCAGGATGTAGATATTTGGGGTCCAGATCCATTCTCAAAAGGTTTTGGGTAGGAATAAGACCTCAGGTCTGTAAGGACTTCCCAATTCACTCCTTCATTCATTGATATTTACTGAGTCTTCACCAGATATGGAACCCTACACTGGTTACAGAAAAAGATACAGAAATGAGTTAGACATGGTTTATGTCCTCAAGGAACAGGGTAGTTTATATAATGTGTGCATATATATATATATATATATATATATATATATATATGTAAGTGTGCATGCATATATGTAAAATTAGATATCATTACAATACAGTTATATAATCCACATATTCAGTGGTAATAAGATGAAAGGTAACAGGATATCCCCTTGCATCGGGAGACACAGTACACAGTTTCAGAAGACATGTATTCTGCCATAATCAGACTACATCTGAACTATTGTGGTTGATTCTGAGCTTGTTATTTAGAGAAATATCCAGAACCTAGAGTCCATCCAGAGAGGTGCCTTGAGACCTTCCTCTAGAAGTACTGGTTCAGGGAATTGGAGATGTCTCCAAACAAAAGGAGCACTGGGCAGGACATAATTGGTGTTTTCAAGCTATTTGATGCGCCATGATATAGAAGAGGGATTAGGATTGTTCTGATTGACATAAGAGGACATAACCAAGACTTGTGGAAAGAGGTTTTAGAGATGTGGACTTGTTACAATGAGAAAAAAGAAAACAAAGCAACAACTTTGTAATAACTTGAGATGTACTGAAAAAGTATGGGCTGCTTTGGGAAGTAGTGAGTTGAATTCCTCATCAGATAACTTCAAAAAAATTGGTTAGGCAGGTGTTGAGGGGATTCCTGTTCTACTCTAGTTGGACTAGATGGCCTCTGAGGTTCCTTCCAACTTAGGAATGAATAATTAGCAATTGTCCCATAAAGGGCATGGATAATGAGTATAATTGAAGCCTAAGAAGGAGATATGACTAAGGGCTAGGATGGCTAAAGAAGACTTACTAGAAGAGGCAGTTTTTCTCCCAGACATTCCTAAGCAACTTAGAGGTAATAACCTCAATCTGTTGGGCATGACTAGAGTTGAATTGAGTCTAAGTGCATCTAGATCCACCAAAGAAGTTGACATTTAGAATCCCATTTTGAGTGATGGAAATCTAACTTGGAACCCTTGCCTTAGGACTATGACCACATCCCCCCCTCTGGACTTGTCTTTCCACAGCAACTGGAACCTTGGGGAACCCAATGACATTCATGGGCAGGAAAACTGCGTTATGATGTTGCATCATGGCAAATGGAATGACTTTACTTGCGAGCTATCCTCTGACAACTGGATCTGTGAGAAGAGGCAGATCTGTTGAACTTCAGCAGAGGAAGAAACTGGGAAGTGGCATATTGACTGAGTCCCCTCCATCCACAACCCAGTCTTCATTGGAGTATCTAGAACCCAGATGTGGGCCCTGAGTGGAATAAGCCCTTGTACCCTCTAGGATCATGGATCCCCACAATTGGGCAGGGTTATGGGATAAATAGGTTTATATGGGAGAACAATAAAGTACTTTTGTTCTTTGTCAGAAGATTTGTCCCTACTATACTGACTGGCCTTGAAATTCTGCTGAGCTGGAGGAATATCTGCGGAAGAGAAAACATCTCCTTCTGCTGGCTGATTCCCTTTTTCTTTCCTAAGCAACTCCAGCTGGACCTCTTGCTGTCTCAGGGCTTTCCAATGTTTGCCCAACCCCAAGGAAACTAAGAAGTACCCCCCTAATTCCTACCTCCTCTATGCTCCCTCAGGTCAAGCTACTAAATTTAGCAATAGAGAGACACAATCCATCAACAGTCAACAAGCATTCATTAAATTTACTTTATGCTGAATATTTTGTTAGGTCCTGTGGACACAAAGACAAAAATTAGAAAAATTTTTTCTCTCAAGAAGCTTATATTCATTGGAGATAGAGTGGGCAATGCATGTGTAAAGAAGTATAGACTGAAAAAATACAAAGTAGCCAGGAAATCATAAGACCCTAGATCAAAAGTTAGAAGGGACCTCAGAACTTATTGCATCTAATCCCCTCATTTTCAAGTGGGAGACTAAAGCCCAGAGAAGCTAAGGGACTTGCACAAAGTAAGGATCAGAAGCCCATTTAAAATGTATCCTTTGATTCCAGGGCCATCTCTCTTTCTGTTATATTAGAGGAGAGAGGGAAGGATCAAGAAAAGTTTCATGTAGGAGATGGCACCAGGGATGACTCTTGAAGGAAGTGAAGCATTTTGTGAGCCAGAGGAAAGAAATGAGTGCCTTCCTAGCATCAGGGATGGCCAACATAATAGAAATGGGGGATATGGAGACATAAGGAAAGAACAAAGAGTAGGACATTTTGCCTGGACTGTAGAATGGATGAAGAGGAAGACATATGATGAAAAAAGACTGGCTGAAGTCGGTTTGTGAAAGAGTAGTGGCAAAAAATAGAGGAGTTGATATTTTGTCCTAGATGCAAAAGGAAGGAGCTGGTATTTGAGGATGGAAATATAGTCATATATTTGATGACAAATATGTAAATATAGTCATCTCTGTGTACATAAAGTATAGTCTTACATACGTTGTCGTATCTGTATTTGTAAAAAGATCACTTTGGCAACTGTGTGGAGGAAGAAAGATCAATTAGAAGGCCATTTCAATAGTCCAAATGAACAGTGATAAAAGCCTGAACATAAGTGGTGGTTGAGTGAAGAGAGAGAGAGAGAGAGAGAGAGAGAGAGAGAGAGAGAGAGAGTCATTTTAAAAGATGTTACAGAGAGAGAGAGTGATCCCAAATTACACAACTGATTGGATGTGTGGGATGAGGAAGAATAAGAAATCAAAAATGCTGCTGAGTGTATGACCCCTGGAAACTGGAAGAATGGAAGTGTCTTTGACAGAAACAGGGAAACTTAGGAGACAGGTGAGTTGAAAGGAAAAATGATGAGTTCTGTTTTTGACATGTTGACTTAGACATGTTTATGGAATAGCCTAATATCCAACGGTTCACAAATTCATAGAACTTTGGAGCTGGGAGAGACTTTGGAATGCAGAATGTCTGATTTCAGAACTCTGATCAATGAAATGACCAATCATCACATCAGGACAGATGATGAAGAGGTGGGAACTTCTTGACAGAAAGGCGATAGCCTAGAGTTGACAAATGAGACATACATTTTCAGATATGGCCAGTGACTGGTTTTATTTAGGTAGATTATATTTATTTGTTATAAAGAATGGTTTTATTGGAGGCAGAAACTGGGTAGCAAAAGAGATGCAAAAAAAGAAGGAGAGGAGCATTAATAAAATATTTTAAATACAAAAAGAAAACTAAAATAAGTTCAGAATTTTGTTACTACTGTGTTAAATTTAAAATGGATTTAAAAACAGTGTATAACAAAAGTTTGCCACTTCATTTACAATTCTCTATTTTTCTTGTTGGTAATTAAGTTCATAATAATTTCTTTTTAAATTAAAAGAACAGAAATGTCAGAGCTAGAATAGGACCTTAGAACATAGATGTCAGAATTAGGAGAAAGGATTTTGAAACATGTGACCCAGAATGACAGCCCCAAAGTACCACAGAACATAGAATGTCAGAGTAAGGGGGAAAACTCATGTAAGTCATGATCCATTAATACAGTTCAAGACTCACCTTGAACTAAGTTCAATTATGAGAACTTCACAGTAATCACTCTTTGGTTAATGCTTCTTCCCTCAGGTTTCCCTTAGGTGCATCAAAATTTAATTTGTCTAAGTCTGCACACAATAAAGAAAAGAACTCTCTGTCACTATTCAAGTACTCAAGTTAGCAATACATCAAATGTATCGAATTCCATTTTTTTTTGCAAAAGTAAAAAGGCAAAGACTCAAATCCAGTCCTATAAGCAGTGAAGTCACTTCTTTATTTTCCATTAGACAGATATATCCCAGATATATTCCCAGAAATATCCCATTGATATTTCTGAATCAACCCTTTTTCCTGAGTCTCATTTCTCTTATTTGTAAGATGGACTCATAGTGGGAAGGAGTTCATAGTAGAGGGAGGTGTGGAGGTTTATTAATACCAATCACATGATCTCAGAATTGGAAGAGTCCTCAAAGATCATAGAGCACAGAAATTAGAAATAAAAGAAAAAGTTGAGCACATTTAGTCAATCTCTTCCAT
This sequence comes from Potorous gilbertii, assembly GCA_028658325.1. Classification (NCBI taxonomy): domain Eukaryota; kingdom Metazoa; phylum Chordata; class Mammalia; order Diprotodontia; family Potoroidae; genus Potorous; species Potorous gilbertii. Next base: position 9,217 of record JAQQSK010005458.1, read on the forward strand.
TTTTATTTATTTATTTATTTTTACAGATGAGAAGGATGAAGTTCAGAGGGTGACACAAGTAAATAGGTCCTCCAATTTCAAATATAATGTTCTTGTTTTTCTATCATGGTTATCTCCAGTCCAATTAACCCTTCAACAAAATCTCCTCTAATGTGTGTTAATATATTGTTAACTTGGTTATTAGGTGGCATAGTGGATAGAGTGCTGGACCTGGAGTCATGAAGGCTCATCTCCCTGAGCTCAAATCTGGCCACTTAGTAGTGGGGTGACCCTGAGCAAGTGACTTAATTGTTTTCCTCAGTTTCCTCATCTGTAAAATGAGAAGGAAAAGGAAATGGCAAACCCCTCCATTATCTTTGCCAAGAAAAGGCTGAAATTGAAGAGTTGGATGTGACTGAAACAACAGATTAGCAACAACGTAATCCTAACTTCTAGCTGTGATCCCCTCTCCCACTAGATTATTTATAGGAAGGAAGCTCATATACAATTTGTCAAAGGGCCTCTAGAAATCCTAGTGTCACCCAAAGTATTTACTCTAATGTGAATATTGAGTCACTTGCCTTGGTAGGTCAACTGAGGAGAAACCATTGGGCAGGGTCCTACTCTATTCCCCACCTCCTACCCATACCCTCCACCTACTATGTCTATGCATGGCTATGTCCCTGCTCCCTGCACCAGGTTTCATAGAAGAATTTAGTAAAGGTAATTGTGACAAACTTTGAAAATGTAGAAATGAGTAATAATAGTAAATCCATCACTAGGAGGAACTTGATAAAACCTAGCATGCTCTACTTATAGAAACCCCTTCCTGTCCTCCTCACTCCCAAATTAAACAGTCATTAAAATATTACATGACTACTGTTTTCACATCCTCAAGTTCAAGGTCTGCCTGCTCAATCAGTCATATGTGGTTAAGAAAAAGAGAAAGAGCAACCTAGTTTCTTGGGAAACAATGATGAATTGAACCCAACATTCCAAGGCAGTGTGCAGAATGCCTTTTTGTTCCTTTTCTCTTGGCCCCTGACTCTTTTAATGCAACCTAAGGTTCTGATGAATCTTTTTTTGGCTGCTGAGTCATACTGTTGACACATGATGATCTCGCAGCTTATGAAATCCACTTCCATTACCAATCTGAGGGAATCTGAGCAACAATGTTCAGTTGAAAAGATAAATATATAAGGACTTATATATGTAAGGGCTTCTCTAGTTAGTTATATAGATGCAGGTAGATGATGTCTGAAATTTCAAAGAGCTAAATAGCCTATGGCAGGGATGAGGAACTTGGGGCTTCAAGGCCACATGTGACCCTCTAGGTCCTCAAGTATGGCCCTTTGACAGAACAAAGGATTCTGTGAAGTTTGTCCAGAGGTTATTGTGTAGTGATTTGTCTGAATTAACATAGGTGGCAATGAAGAGAAATCACATTTAAACTAATATCCTCTGATACCTATCGCTCTAAAAGCAAATTGTAGACTCTTATGGCTTGTTGGTTTTGCTGGCTCTTGACCCTTTGCTAGATCATTTTGTCCAACATAAATACTAAGGGACACTATCTTAGGTACCCTGAATGGGGCTGAGATAGTGTTACCTGAGATGCAGGAGGATGACTTTTCCTAACAAGTCATGTTGAAAGTAGAACAGGAAACATTCTGTATGGAGAAAAAAACCGATGGAATTTTCTGTCTTTGGTGGGAAGAAAGCTGTACGTATTGATACAGATACATAGGAATAAAGAGAGAGGTGTATACAGAAAAAGATAAATGATAGAATTATAGATACTGAGCTTGGATTGTTTAATCCAACCTGTTTATTTTGCAGATGATGTAATTGAAGCCAAGGAACTGAAGTGATTTGCCCTAAATCAATCTTTTTTAAAGCTAGGATTTGAACTCAGGTCCTCTGTGCACAAGGTTAATGTTCATTTCACTACCCAATTCTGCTCATTAGAATGCGTGCTCGGATCCTTGCTTATATTTCATCATCTGGAGTAAAACACAATAGTATAGATATAGAATGGTGAAGATTCGCTACTAAATAGTCTACATGAACATGTGATGGAGGCTGGATTCATGGGCTTTAAGCCAACTGTGTCTCAACAGTGTCATCTAGTGGTCAAAAAGAATCACAGCTTTAGGCAGAATGAAAAGATATATAATTTCAAGAGGGAGTGATAGGATAATTCTGTACTTCTCCCTGGTTAGCTCATATCTTGTGTCTTGGGTTCAGTTCTGGTGTCTGGTCTGGAGAGTATCCACAAGAAAACAATTAGGATTGAGAGGGGATTTGGGAAGCAGGTACAAAGGTTTGTTTTGGCCAGGAGGAGGGTTACCTCATCTTCTGAAAAATAGAGAAAGAGAGAAGATAGATGGAGAATTAGAAAAGAAATTTGAAGGAGTAGGGGAGATGTGTTAAGAATACCTTTTGTCAGAGGAAGCTTGCTAGGAAAGTTGGAGGTATGACCATTAACTAAGAGAAGTGGGATTATTAATGCCATTGGGAGCTGAGAGAGAATGTCTGGAGTGTGCAAGAAAAGTGAAGCAGCAGGATATACACAGGTAAAGTAGAATTAAAGGACTTTAATACTATAGTTGAAATAAATCTTCCATCAGCTTCATGGTAAAGTCAAAATTGATTGCCTAAACATCAATTGACTAGAATATATGATTATAATATTACAGTCACAAATTCCTACTGATCTAATCATTCTGTAATCATAAATCAAAAGCAGTCTACAATTTACTCTACCTTTATGTCATCTTTGAGTTCTTGAGATATTTTTTGAGATTTTTTTTCACTCTAAAATTAAGTAGCACCCTCCCCCACCAAAGAACATTTTCATATGTATAGCAGAACACAAAAAAGATCATTCTGCATAAAACCATGAACTACTTGTTTTTTAAAAGTGTAAAGGGGAACTGGCACCATCAGAGACCTTTTGATGTTTCCCCCACATGGAAAAGGCTAGAGAGTTTACTTCTGGGAGAGTAATGATGATATGCAATGGAAGGAATTTGCAGAGTATGTGTAGACATTGGTTGTTATTTCGAGTCTGCTAGCTATATGGTAGACAGAAGCCTCTTACTTTAGACTGACTATAATTTCAAAACAAGAACTAGAGGCACATTTAAAAGACTTTAATCATCCTCAGCCCCTTTTTTTTGGTAAACTACTGCCCTTGGTTTGGCTCCTTCAATGACCATATCTGGTAAGAGACAATGCTATGAGGAGAATCTTGGGCCCTCTACCTCTGAGACCTAAATGTAGCCTGTGAATACAGGTCTCAGATTTTTGCCTATCACATTATTTGTTGTCTTAGATAGAGGAATTCACTATCAGATCAAAATACAAATTCAGAAGATGACAACATTATCAAAACAACTAAAATTGAGGACTCAAAGAAAAATATGAATTAATATCAAGCCTAAAAATAAATGCTAGAAGAGCTCAAAAAGAATTTAAAAAAATCAAATAAGAAAAAGAGAAGAAAATTGGGAAAAGACAAGAGGAAGATGCAAGAGAATCATAAAAAAATCAACACCTTATAAAAGGAAGCACAGAAATGGGAAAAGATGTACCAAAATATACAAAGGAAATCTCTCCTTAGGTGGTAGAATTAGACAAATGGAAAAGGAATTGCAAAAATTCACTGAAGAAATTAATTCCTTAAAAATTAGAATTGCGCAAATGGAAGCTAACAATTTCATGAGATACCAAGGAACAATAAAACAAAATAAAATGGAAAAATATAAGAGAAATAAAATATCTTATTGGAAAAAAATTGACCTGGAATTTAGATCAAGGAGAGATAATATAAGAATTATTAGACTACTTGAAAGCTATGATAAAAAAGAGCCTAGATGTTATATTTCAAGAAATTATAAAGAAAAACTACTCTAATAACCTGGAACCAGACGGTAAAGTAGAAATTAAAAGACTCAATCAGTCACCTCCTGAAAGAGATCCCCAAACAAACAAAAAATCACAGGAATATTATAGCCAAAATCAAGAACTCACAGATTAAGGAGAAAATATTGCTAGCAGCCCAAAAGAAACAATTCAGATATCACAGAGCCATAGCCAGGATTACACAGTATTTAACAGCTCTTACATTAAAGAATGGGAGATATTGGACTATGATATTCTGGAAAGCTAAAAAAGTTGGGATTAAAGTTAAGAATAACCTATCCAGAAAAACTGATTATAAAAATTGCTATTCAATGAAATAAAGGAATTTCAAGCATTCCTGATGAAAATGGAGCTAAACAGAAAATTTGATTATTAAATACAGGACTCAAGAGAAGCATAAAAGATAAAAAAGAAAGAGAAAACATAAGGGATTCAGTATGGTTAAACAGTTTATATTTCTACATGGGAAGATGGTATGTGTAATTCTTAAGAACTTTATCACTGTTAGGTCAGTTAGAAAGGGTATATCTAGGCAAAAGGCATGGGTATGAGTTGACTATAAGAGATTTATATTCACAAAAGCAAAATTAAGGGGTTAGAAAAAGAGCTGTATTTGAGAAAGGGGGAGGGAGTAGGATGGGGTAAATTATTTCACATAAAAGAGGCACAAAAACGCTATAATAGTGGAGAGGAAGATGGCGGTGGGGTGGCAGACAATGTTTGAACCTTGTTTTCATTGGTACAGCCTCAATGAAGAAGCATCATACACTCAGTTGGGTATAGAAATCTATCTTATCCTATAGTAAAGCAGGAGGAAAGGAGTATAAGAGAAAGGAGGAGGACTGATAGAAGGGAGGGCAAATTGGAAGGGCTGATGGTCAGAAGCAAAACAATGGTGAGGAGGGACAGAGTTAAAGGAAAGAGAAAAAGATAAACAGAGAAAAATAGAATGGAAGGAAATACACAGTAATCATAACTGTGAATGTGAATGGGATAAACTCCTTCATAAAATGTAGTGGATAGCAGAGCATATTAAAAAATCAGAATCTTTATGAGAAAGACATTTAAAGCAGAGAGATACACACAGTATAAAAATCAGGGGCTGGAGGAGAATGCATTATGCTGCAGCTGAAGTTAAAAAAAGAAGGGCAACAATCATGATATGAGGCAAAGGAAAAGCAAAAAAAGATTTAATTAAAAGAGGTCCTTAAGGAGAAAAGCTACATCTTGCTGAAAGATACCATAGACAATAAAGTAATATCATTATTCAACATACATACAACAAATGGTATAGTATCCATTTTTTTAAAATATAAATTTATTTATTTAACTTTTTACATTCATTTTCACAAGATTTTGGGTCCAAATTTTATCCCCATTTGTCCCCTCCCCCCACTCAGTGTACTGACACTGAGCATTCTTATTTCCCCTATCACCAATCTGCCCTCTCTTCTATCATCCCTCCCTTCTCTTGTCCCTAACCTCTCTTTTGTTCTGTAGGGCCAGATAACTTTCTATTCCCCATTACCTGTATTTCTTATTGCCTAGTAGCAAGAACAATACTCAACAGTTGTTCCCAAAACTTTGAGTTCCAACTTCTCCCCATCCCTCCCTCCCCACCCATTCCCTTTGGGAAGGCAGGCAATTCAATATAGGCCATATCTGTGTAGTTTTGCAAGTGACTTCCATAATAGTCATGTTGTGTAAGACTAACTATATTTCCCTCCATCCTATCCTGCCCCCCCATTGTTGCTATTCTCTCTTTTGATTCTGTTC
>JAQQSK010005459.1:0-14898 GCA_028658325.1 Potorous gilbertii
ATTGTATGTTATGACATCAATATAGTATATAAATTAATATAAATTATATTATGCAATATGCATAAATTAATCAAATATATTAATAGGATATTACACATTGATAGAAATTTTATTTCTGTTAATACAGCATGAAACTGCTTCAGCTTTTTCAATAACTGTATCACATTACTGGCTTATAATGAGCTTGTGATAGCATATTTATACCTCACAAATAGGCAAACACTGCAAATCAAAGTTTGTCGTATTGTTTTGTTGATTATACTTAAGAAAGTGATGGAGAAAATGATGAATGTTGAACTTAAAGTGTATCAGGTACCCATGTTTTTTTCGGACAACCACTTGTTAAATATATGCCAGCACACATCTGGCTTCTAGTCAACCTAGACTCTAATTCTTTTTCACATAAACAGTTACCAAGTTCGATCTCCCCACTGCTCTGCTTGGTCAACTGATTAATCTAAATGCAAGGCTACACACATTTCTTTTTCTCCAGTTTGTCTTATTGGTATTGGTCCAGCATTCCAACCTATTAATATCTTCTTGAATCTTGATTCTATCATCGATCATGTTAGCTATGCTTCCCAGATTCATGGCATCTGAAAATCTTAATAGATGCTACTTTGTGGTTTTGTTGTTAATTATAATGTTGAACATAGTGTGTCAGCTCTTAAGAATGGACCTCATATTTTATCATTCTTTTGTGCCTATCATAGTATAGGATTTGAGTGAGATGAGGAGACTGTGAAGACTTCTCATAATAAAAATATGGGGAATATTGGATTTTCTAAGTAAAATTTCTCTTCCATAAGACCTCTCTCCCTGGATACCTGAGTTTCAGGTATCCAGGGTTGTGGATGGTCATTTGGTTCCCCCCCTCCCCTTACCAGCTACCAGCTTTCTTTGTGAAAGTGCTGTGGGCTGTAGCCAAAACTTGAAAGTTACTCAAATCTCCCCTTTGTTTGTTGTACCCTCGCCACATCAACACTACCAGTTCCTGCTTCTCCCCCTCCCCTCCTTTCTAAAGCCACATCAGCAGTTAAGTTAGATATTAGATGAGGTGATTTTGCTGAGATAGGTGAAGATTTCCCAGGGTTTGTCTAGTTTCTCATGCTTAGATTGTGAGCTCACTTCCCAGCCAATGGAGAGGTGGGATAGCGGGGAGGTGAGATTCTCTACGTTAGGGTATAAAAATTGTGCTTCAATTTCTGTAAGTTGCCTCCTTCCATCAGATGCCCCAACCTAGTGGAAGGATGTCCCTTTCTAGTGAGAACTCTAATAAATCATTTTTCTGTTCTTATTGAGAAGTCTCTTCATTTATTTAAAATTCTGAGTAAGGGTCTTTTTATCCCATACAGAGTCTAACACTGATTGGCCATAATGTAAAGCACTACATGCCATTCTGCTGGTTGGTTGTTTCTGTAATGACTCACTTTTTGGGATGTGATCCCATTTGGGGTTTTCTTGGCTAAGATCCTGGAGTGGTTTGCCATTTCCTCCTCTGACTCATTTTACAGATGAGGAACCTAAGGCAGAAAGGGTTAAGTGAATTCCCCAGGGTCACACAGCTAGTAAGTGTTCACAACCAGATTTGAATTCAAATCTTCCTGATTCCAGGTGCAGTGCTCTATAAAGTGTGCTACCTAGCTGCTCGACAGATTGAATTATAATGTAGGTTAAATGAGAGCATATATCTATATGTGTGTGTGTGCTTGTGTGTGTGTATATATATATAATATATTTATACATATGTATACATATTCATACACACATATGTATGTGTATATATATATGTATATGGCAAGGCAATACAGTAGAAAACTTTAAGAGGCAAGGCAATACAGTAGAAAGAGCCATCAGTCAGGAGTCAGAAGACATGGGATAAAATCCTGCCTCTGATGTTTTCCACCTGTGGGCAACTTCCCTGGGCCTCAATTTCCTTGTTATTAAATGAGAGGTGAACTTGATGACATCTAAGTTTCCTTCCTGCTCCAGATCTCGGACACTACATAAAATGCTTTAAGGTTTGCTGGGTAGTTTGCATATATTACCTCATTTTTTACCTGACAACAACTCCAGAGATAAGTATAATTCCCATCTTACAGATGAGAAAATTAAGGTTCAGGGAGGTTGACACAGGCCAATAGTCACATAGCTAGCAAATGCTAGGGATAAGACTTGAATAAGTTTCTATTCCATCTACTACCCACCATACTGCTTCTCATACCCCCAATGTAAAAAGTTTAGCACATGGTTTTCATTTGATAACACAGAAAGACCATAATGTTGGTAACATTTTTGTCTTCTGATCTGTGTTACAGAAGGCATTACTCTATTATAATGGAAGTATCTTTTTGATAAATCAATTAGCACTTCTTACCTGGAAATTACCAAAACAGCTTCCTCCAGGGAGGGTGACATAACTTACAAATGGAGGCCCCGGAGATGGCAATGATTCATATACTACCAAACCTTCACTTGAGAACACAGCTCTCTGTTGCTGTTTGCTTTCCCAAAATTCTTGCAGCATTGACACAACATTTACTGGAGAGGAAAAAAAAAAACAAGCACAAATAATTGTTAGATATAGATGTATCTTCTTAATACACTGATTTTATTTCCCACAGAATTTCAGTTAGAAGGGACATGAGAGGGCTTCTAAACTGACCTAACTCAAGAATCCCTTTTCACCAACAGATGGTCATTTGGCCTCTATTTACAAAGACTTTCATGCCCTCTGAGACAGACCAATCCATTTTTTGGGTAGTTCTGATTATTCAGAAGATTCTCCTTATATTGAGCCAAATCTGTGTTTAGCAAATCATGGCTCCTGTTTCTACCATCTGGAGCCAAGCAGAAAGGAATAAATCTCCCCCCATTTGACAATCTTCTTATCATTGAAGTTGGCTACCATGTCTCCTCCAAGCCTTCTATCTCCACCAGTTACTTTGTTACTATTTTTCATTCTCGAAGAGGATCAATGACATCACATTGCCTTGCTTGTCAATTGTGAACAGACTTAATCACTGACTGGGTGTTGCCTCAGACAAACTAGACCATAGCCTAAAAAGGCACTTTGATTCTACCTCCCACTGCATCTGGGGCCTTCTCTAGTCATCCTGATCTCCAAATGGCTGGAGGAAAGAATGAGTCTGGTGACTTTACTCAGCCCTGCCTCACTTAAATCCAATTCACTTGTAAATCAAGACATTACATCCCTGAGGTCACTGGTCTTATTTGAGAATAAAGGACCAATAACAACAGCAACAAGAAATTAAGACATAATTGTACAAATTCATCAGTCTCACTCTTTCCTCCAGTCATTGAAGTCCAGTGGCAAGACAAAACTCAAGATGACTGGTGATGGCTGAGAATGCAGTGGATAACTTTGGTCTTTCTAAGTTAAGGTCTTTCCCGGGGTTCAGATTGTCTAAGACAATGTCCATTCAGTGACTAAGCACTAGGTAAGAATTGAGACAAAAGATGGTCTAATTTATCATCAGGAAAATGGGTGGGGAAGAACCTCCAAGTTTCTGGCCCAAACAGAAAACAACTGCTATTTACACTCATTCTAAGCCATCCAAATTCAAACAATAAGCCACAGAGGCTTGGACTGGGGCTATGACCAGACAGTCGATAAAAGTCAGAGTGAGTTGGCGCTGAAAGGCATAGTCAAGTAGTTCTATTTGAAAGATAATGGACCTTTTAGAAGTCTTTTTTTCCCCCCGGCAGAGTTATTATTTCAAGAAATTCATGGATGATAACTGCACAGAACCAAAAGTAAATTGTCTCACCTTTTTGAAGAAAAGAATAATGAAAACAAATAATAAATAGTAAATTGATTAAAATTAAAATAAAAAAAACCTAGCCTTCAAACCCCCAAATATATTATGAAATATAAGCAACGAAAAATTATATTCCAATGGACAAAGAACCCACATGTAAGGATACATATAGCACCCTAAATAGAGAGAGGGAGCACACGTTGAAGGAAGAAAAGGGGGAAGAGGATTAAGAGAAATAAAAAATTCATTTCTGTCAACCTCAAGAGATTTGTGGCAATGTTCTATTCACTTAAGCTTTCCAGTTCTTGTCATAATTTGCCCACCCTCTTTGGGTATTCTACCCCCATGGACCTTGGCTCTCATAGTTTCAAGGAGGTAACTAGGTAATCTGGAAAGCAAATCTGTGCTCATGCATGGATGGTGTCCTTTCATTAAGGAATTAAACTTTCTTACCTCTTAGGTAACACACACACACACACACACACACACACACACACACACACACACACACACTGACCTTGTGATGTGGGAGGGTCTTTGTGGTGCCACCTATAATTCACCCATTAGGTAGCTCCACTGACATCATTAAAAATTGTTTCTAGAAGCATTTTAGGCCCCCTGACCGTGTAACTAGGTTTTTCAGTTTTTAATTTATGATAGAATTCACTATAATAATACAATTTATTATACTTTTTTGTTTTTGTTAGCCCAAACTTGACAACCACCAAACATGATGAGCATTTCCATGTACAAAGAATATAAAAAAAGGATTATATATGCGAAGCAGCAAATCTCTAGTTCATACAGCTTTTTTTTAAAAAAGTATCTACTATTACTTGCCAACCTATCCTGCTTATCTGTGTTTCCTTCTGAATTTTCTTCTGTTCTCTGCATTTTCAATGAGCCTCTTTTATTTTTGGTAATACTATCTTTAGTTTCTCTTTTTCTCCAAAAGCTCCTCCCTCATCCAAATTAAAAAAGAAAAGAAAAATACAATCCTTGTAACAAATAGTTGTTACATCACAACAATGATACACATTTACTATGCCTGAAAATGTATATCTCATTCTGCACCTTGGGTCCATCAGCTCTATGAGGAGATGGATATTCTATTTATCATTCATGGATTCATGGTTGGTAATTGCTTTGGTCAGAGTTCTTAAGTCTTTCAAAGGGGATTTTCTTTACCGTGTGGTTATTGTGTCACTTTTTCTCCTAGTTTGCTCATTTCATTTTGCACCAGTTCAAATAAGTCTTTCTACATTTTTCTGAATTTATCCTTTTGTCATTTCTTATTGTTCAATTGCATTTTTATCCTATCATATCTACTATATCTATCATATCATACCATAATATATTCAACTCTCTCTTAATTGATGAGCACCCCAAGTTTCCAGTTCTTTGCTACAATAAAAAGTGTCACTGCTATGTATATTTTTGTATACATAGACCCTCTCCTTCTTTCTTTGGTGTCTTTGGGGAACATACCTACTAGTGTTATAACTGAGTCAAAGAGTATGTATAGTTTAGTAACTCTTTGCCTATAGCTCCAAATTGTTTTCCAGAATGGTGAGACCAGTTCACAGTTCCATCAACAATGCATTCCAGTGTCTATTCTTCTATAGTCCCTCCATCAAATATCATCTTCCTTTTTTACATTTCTGATGTGATTAGTCATTTATAACATTTTTTCACATGGTTTATGGATTTCCCTTGAGAACTGCCTGGTTGTATCTTTTGTGTTGGAAAATGGGAATTTTTTTTTAATTGAAGTTGACTCTTGTTCAATAAAATAGGCCAAGCTACCGAAGACAATATATAATGTGATAAAAAGAACTGAATTCTGCCTATTATGGTTATAAATAGTATTCTTTTGTTGGAATCCATTCTATTTGAATGAATTGCTTTTGTTACATTTGTTGATTACACCCTAAAGCTTTGATGGCTAGAGCTGTGCAGAAAAAAATAGTCAGCAGTCACTGGATGCTTTTTCATCTTGGCAAGGTAACATTCCTTTTAAATATCTAAATAAGATGGTTGCTAATCTTTCGTCCTGGGAAGAAGAAAGTTGAATATCTAGAAAACATTTTAAAGAAACTAATTTAGTCATCTTCTAACAAAGATTAACCTTACACCATTTCATAATTCCCCCTTCTAGTCACAACAATATATTGACAGAGCCGAGAACATGAAACAATTACAATAGGTATACTTTTTCAAGATAGCTCTCTGTGACAATACAACTTTTCACTTTTTTCAAGTGAAAGCTTCTCTATTGAATCACTTTCCTTTTCCAGGTCTTTGGAAAAATAACTATCATTTATATACTGTTTTAATGTGTGTAAAGTGATTTACAAATATCTCATTTTATTCTGACAGGAACCCTAGGAATTAGGTGTTATTGCTACCTTCATTTTATACATGAGGAAACTGAGGCAGACAGAAGTTAAATTAAGTGCCACTAAGTTCTAAACTGCTTAATTTTACTGTGCAAATTCAAAAAAAGAGGAATTTTTAAGATAGCAATGGAACAATATAGATTAAAAATCGATTTAAAATCTATTAAAAATCATTTAAAATTTGAAGAACAGATCAAGGTAAACCTAGACCATTAGAGATGACCATTACATTCTAACAGAAATAATAACTTTCTCGTTTATTTTATGCAACCTTTTTTTATCATCATTGCACTTAGTATGATAATTACACATGTTAAACATTTGTATTCTGGTGAATTTTGGGGGGGAGGGTAGCCTTGATGACAGCCGCTAGGTGCCAGAGTAAAAAGAGTCCTGGACCTGGAAACAGGAAGATCTGAGTTCAAATTTGACCTCAGACACATGCTCAGCTGTGTGGCCCTGGGAAAGTCACTTAACCTTGTTTGTCTCAGTTTCCTCTTCTGTAAAATGAGCTGGAGAAGGAAATGACAAACCACTTCAATATCTTTGCCAAGAAAACTCCAAATGGGGTCACAAAAAGTCTGAAGCAACTGAACAACAACAATCACATTTGATGAACTGGTATCTGAATTATTGTATTTATTAGTGTTTCTAAAGTTGGAGCAATAAACTTACTTGTCTTAGCCTCAAAAAAATGTTAAGACTGAGACTATAATATTTATTGAATATTATGATGAGTTATAAGTAAAGCTAAAATATCAGTGCTTAGTAAACAGAAACAACAAAATAAATGAAAACATAGTAAAATTATGGTTTTAACTCTTTTTGTCATTACATTGATTCAGAAAGACCTGAAATTAGATCAAGTTCTATAAAACACAACTCCAAATCCAAGCCTAATTAGTATATAATAGAGTTGTCATTCTATTCCCATAAAAGTAATGTTATAAGGAGGCTCACTTGTACTTTAACATAAACAAGTTAGAAATAAGGTACCGACTGTCTCTGGACATTACAGAGTTTTTAGGGATGGCTGCAACTAAATAGTACACTTAATTGAAGAACTTTTATAAATGGAATGTATGTTATAAGCAATCAAAATTAATTTTAAGTAATTTTGTGGTGAAAGCATGAAATTTTGATAACACAATATGAGGGATTTTGTTTTGATTATTTTAAGTTAAATCAGTACTATTATACCATAGGCTGAAAGAAAAATGAGCTTTTCAATTACTTTGAAAAGTATGCTTCCTTCTTCTACCTCTATCTAGATTGCTATTCTAGACCTAACAATTACCCAGAGCAGTTTAACAACCTAGTTTTAGTTGGGGTTCTTACCTAATTCAAGATGAAAGAGGGAGAAAGAAGGGATATCTTTTAAAGGAGGTGATCTTTTTTTTTTAAAAAAACATATTTCCATATTAGTCATGCTGAGAAAGAAGAAACAGAAAGAAATGGCAAAGCCATGAAAAACAAAAAAGTTAAAGTTAAAATAGTACACTTCGATCTGCATTCAGACTCCATAGTTTTTTCTCTGGAGGTAGACAGCATTTTCTATCATGACTCTTTTATACAATGATCCAATTGTCTTGGATCATTGGATTGCTGAGAAGAACTAATTCAATCACAGTTGATCATCACAGAGTGTTGCTGTGTACAATGTTCAGGGAGGAAGTCTTTCAAAAGAAAAAACGGGTAACAAGATTTTAAACTAATTCTACAGTACTGCCCATGGCAGGTCATCTTTTTATGAGTCTTTTTAGTGAATCACAAAGGAGACAGCATCATAGTGGATGAGGCTTAATTCAGTGAGCCCTAGAAAAGGGCTAGAAAGAAGAGCCCAATTTTTGATGAGACTTGTAGACTGGGAGGCCATGGGAAGACCTTGGTAGTTCACAAGTTCAGCCATCATGCAGCAAGGCCACTTGGACAGGCTGGACAGAAGCTGTGTTGCAGAAACCTTCTTGAACTCTATCCCCCAAAGCCATGATCCTGTATCTTCTTTCCTCCCTCAGCTATAGTTCTGGAAACCTAAAGTCTTTTTTTCGGTGCACAGGATAGTCTGTTTACCTTTCTTTATTTCAATTTGTCTTTATAAACTATGTTAACCACAGGCCTTTGTTGAACTGGCTGTACTTAGTGGAAATAACAAGGCTATTGAGGGGAAAGCATCATAGAGAAGAGGGAGAGGTTGGATTAACACTGAATTGTTTATGCCAGGCACTCGCTTACTGGTGACCCAAGGTCAAGAAAGAAAATGATAGAGATAGCTACAGATCCTTTAATATGTTTCCTGAACTGAGGAGAATTTTTACCAGGAAACCAGTCTAGGAACAAAAATAGCAATAATAACATTTATATAGTGTCTACTATATTGATCCTCACAACAACTCTGGCAAGTAGGTACAGTTATTTACCCCCATTTTACGTTTCAGGAAACTGAAGTTAAGTGACTTGCTCAGGGTCATACAGCTAGTCAATGTGTGAAGCTGACTTTGAACTGAGGTCTCCCTAACTCCAAACCAGTGTGCTATCCATCATAGCATGTAATTGCTTAAGGCTGAAAAGGATATATGTATATGTAGGTATATGCATATATATATACATACATATACACATACATGTACACATATATGCTATCCATCATAGCATGTAATTGCTTAAGGCTGAAAAGGATATATGTATATGTAGGTATATGCATAGATATACCTACACATACACATACATGTACACATATATGTATAAATCCATATATGCATACACATTATTATATATATTTTAACTTTTATTTTTAATTTATGAAATAACACAAGCATTTCTATAACATATAAGTTTGAAAAGGTTGGGATACCAATACAGGGGAAATTTACCAAATAAATAGCCTATTATGACTTGGCTGAAAATTTTTTTAAAAGTCAAGGTTTGACCACAAATGTTATATGAAATGACCTCTGAGGACCTGAATAAGCCGCAAATCAAACCATGATGATTTATTTACATAGTATTCGAGACTTGCAATTTTTCAAAAAATATCTGTCTTCAATGTTTCCCACAGAAACCTTAAGATCCCCACTAAAGACAGAAGCAACAATTCCTATTTATACAGTGCTATTTTTACTTAATAAAATTTATTCACTGATTAAGTGATTTCCTAAAAGTACCACATTGAGTTGGCACACTTGAATTTTCATCCCAAAGTTATGTAGCTAAATAAACCCACTCTGCAGCAAAGCCAGCTCTTAAATTCTCACTATCCGCAGGGAATAAAGGTACCTTTTCATTTTAAAAAGCTGGATGGTTTAGTGTTGGAAGTATTATTCAAAACCCTTCTCTTCATAAATCATAACTATTAATGATAAAAACAAAAAAAATAATATTTACTTTAATAATAGTAATTGTTATGTATTACCGTGATATTAATATTATTTACTATTAACTTTTACTGATATGTTATTCTATTAATAATAATATTTATACTAATAGTGTTTGTGCTATTCACTAGTATTCAGTATAGTTGAAAACTCTGGACATTCAACAGCAAAGGATTCAATCTCTTAGTACCTATCCTCAAACTATAAGCATTATTCAACTAAAAACAATAAAAGATGGTTTGTGTTTCTATAAATCCTGCTAGTAGGCTGAGGTTTTTTTTAAATGCAGAAATCTGATAATGTAACTGTGCTTTTTGTTGTTGGGGTGTTTGTCCTTTGCTCTCGAAGAGGACTGTGTGACATCAGGTAGATGATGACATGACTTGCACTTCACTTTGATTTGAGTGAGGGAGGGCTGTGCAAGGTCACCAGCCTCACTTTCTCCTCCAGAGCCATCTGGGTCCAGTGACCACATAGGTCACTGTGCATATAGCTTCATGAGGAAAACGGAATTGCTTTGATTAACATTGTTACTAGGACCTACGTTAAAGCCCAACCCTGATATTCATCATGGCATGGAAATGAACTGTATTCATTCTCCAAAGCTACAGAGCATAAGCTCTGACAAGTCCAAACAAACAAGAAAGGCTTAGAGTTTGGGAAGATCAGCTGAGTTAAGTTTAGAGACATCACCAGAATTGTTTCAGTAACTTTTTCAGCCAATGTAGTTGTCAAAGACTATTTAGTCATAAAAGGGTGAATGAGATTTCCTCAACTGTAAAATGGGAAGAAATATATCACCTACCTACCTCTCAAGGTTGTAAGGATCGAATGAGATAATGAATGCTTAGCATGGTGCCTGGCACATAGTAAGGTCCACCCCCAAAAAAAATTGTACAGTAAAGCCATCTGCACCCAAAGAAAATTTTTTGCTAACAATGAAAATGCTAATTCATCCACAAAACCTTCTTGGATCCACTCTACACATCAATTCTTTAAATATTGGTTAAACACCTATGTGCAAGGCATTGTGCTGAGTATTGGGGATACCAAAATCAGTGATTTAACTCCTAACCTCAAAGACACTATTCTACTGCAGGGGTGGAGAAGTGGGGTGGAACCATATACATGAATAAAATGGAAAGTTGAGAGTAACTGAGTCAAAGAAAATATTCACACAAAGTATTCAATGAAAATTTGAGGAAAAATAGAAGTATTTTTATCACATAAAACAAATTGTCCTTCCAACCTCATAGTACTTTGTGTCTATTTTTTTTTTAATGTTTTACTTTCTTGTAAATATTTGTGTCAATGTCTTGTCTTTCTTACTAGATCATTTAAACTCCTTGGAAGTCTGGCACCTTGTTTTATTCATCTCTGTATCTCCCCCAGTACTTAACATAATCATCTTTATATAGAAGGCACTCAATCAGTGTTTGAGACATGACTGGATAAAAGGGTACAAATGAAGGTATTACTATTGATCCATTATTAGTGAGATATATGCTTTGAAGAGGAAATAGAGTAGTGTGAAAAGAACTAGGTTCTAATCCAAATCCTCCCATTAACTGTGTGACTTTCGATCAATAGCTCATTCTGTCTGTTTTACCAACCTTACTAGTATAGTAAGTGGATCCAAAGAGATCATGTATTTGAAAGGTCTTGGTAAACTTAACATTCAAATGTCATTTACACGTAAAAGACATTTGAATTCAAAGCAGTTCATACCTAGTACTGTGTGCATAGAACATCTGGTGTGAAAACTGTCCACCTCTGTAGCTTGGCAACTTCTTTGTAATTTATAATCTTAAAGAGTTGCCTAGGACATTGAAAGTTTCAGTGATTTGCTCGTGACATAGCTGATGACAGAGACTAAAGGCAAACCTGCTCTATTAACTATGCTCTGCTGTCTTTCTAGGTGATTGATGTTTGTTGAATGAATAATGTATATTAATTTTAATTTTGTTTGCCATATTACCTTGTTTAAATTCTCTTTGGTAGGATACTTTGGTATGTTGAATGGATACAGATGACCTATAGACATTTTGTTCTTCAGTAGTTTGGGTTTTTTTTTTTTAATGAAAAAGAGGCAGAGAGTCTCTACTCATATTTTATTGAAAAAAAAGTGAAGCCCTCAGTACTAAGCTTTTTCTTCTTCTCAGTTCTGTATCTCTAATCACCATGATGCCATTTTGATTCTGTCCATTCCTCTAGCCTCAGAGAAATAGTTGGTCCTTCCCCTTGTCAAGGCCAACTGCTCTCCTTTTGCCTTCAATCTATTTTCCTCTTATTTCCTCCTTATGTTTGTTGTCCCTTCAATAATCCTTTTTTCTTAATTTTTTGTGTTTGTCTTTTTCTTTCTCTCTTTTTGCTTTCTTCCTTCTTTCTAAGTTGCCTTTCTTTACAGTGTTTTAGTCATTTTATAATTCATTCCCATGCTTCTATTTATTTCACTTTTCACAGTTCATAAAAATCTTTCTAAGCGTTTCTGAATCCATTCTTTTAGTCTTTTCTCCAAGCTCAATAACATTTTGTTGTAGTCATATACCATAATTTGTTCAGATATCCCCCAATTGATGGACATCACATAATTTCTATCTCTTTGCTACAATGAAAAGTGCTGGTACAAATATTTTCCTGCATATTTGTCTTTTTCCTCTTTTTTTGATCTCTTTGGAGTATTTACCTGGTTGTGATATCACTGGGCCAAAGATTATATATAGTTTAGTGAGTTTTTGAATACAGGTCAGAACTGTTGGACTAATTCACAGCTCCACTAACAGTGAATTCATATAGCTCTTCTTCCATATTCCCCTCCAAAAATTGTAATTTTTCCTTTTGGGATACCTTTGTCAATCTGATGGGTATGAGATGGAATCTGGGTTGATTTGCATTTCTCTTGTCATTAGCAATTTGGACCATTTCCCCCGATATGTCCTTGGTAGCTTGCTTTTCTTCTTTTGAGAACTAATCATATACTTAACAATATGGCTTCCTGACATTAAGAAAATGATTGCATTAGTAGTCACAGTCCAAAATGAGTGCCATAATACTATAACAACTATTCATCTTAAGAGAAATTTTGAGTTGTTTCCCTGTTAAGGATGAATGAATTGAGTGTATTTATAGGTAGAGAGGAAGAAGCCAGAAGACTGGGGGAGAAAATTGAAGATTATAGGATATTTGATCAAAGTTACATGTAACCTTGTAAAAGAAAAGTACCACCTCTTCATTGAAAACTGTTATAAAAGAGGAGAAAATGGGGGAAGATAGCAAGGGATGGTGAGATGTGGAGAAGAAAGAAAAAGAATCCTAGAGCTAACAGTGTCTATTTTCTCAGTAAAGTATGAGGTGAGGTCCTCAGTTGTGAGGGTAGAAGGAGGTACTAGTACAAAAGACTATTGGAATGAGAGAGGGTATGTATGCAGCAGCTTTTGTGGTGAGATCACCAGTTAGAGAGAAATAAAAGAATGCCTTCCTGCAATGAGAGCCCTGTAAAAGATTAGATTATACAAATTGTTAGTGAATCTAGTTGACAATTGTGTAATTTTATCCAGCTCTATATAGCATGAAATAAGAAGGAGCAAAGGAGGCAGATGGTGGTATGAGAAATGCAAATAAAAGTAAGAGATAATTCCTGCCCTCTTAAAGGTGATAATCTATTTGGAATAATAAACCTAAAAGTTAATGAATATACAAAATAGTTGTGTGGTATTTTAATGGTAAGGGAATTTGAAGATCTTCCTTGCCCCTTAAAAGGATGTCTATATTTCATTGGGAAGTTAGGGCAAGTCACTTAACCACAATTGCCTCATCCTGGGTCATCTCTAGTCATCCTGATGAAGTCACTGGATTCAGATGGCTCTGGAGAAGAGAGACTGGTGACCTGCACTCCCTCACTCAAAACAAAGTCAAGTGCAAGTCACGTATGTCATCATTTTTCTGATGGCATGGTCTTCTTAGGCAACAGACAAACACACACACACACACACACACACACACACACACACACACACACACCCCTCAACAGTTTTCTAGCTTGGGAGAACTTGGCCATGCTTACAGTGTACGTATCCATGAAGAATTCAGAGGTGCCACTACGTTATGGTGAACCATTAAAGAAAGTAGTCTCAGTTGAAGTTCACTTTATTGATTAATATCTATTCTGTTTCATTCCACTTAGGCAGGAGGTGGTAACATTTTAATGTTGGAATTCTAAGTGCCCTTTGCCATTAATTGTCTATACTATTCACTTAGCACTTACAATTAACTATTTTGGAGGCAGCTAGATGACTTGGTGGATAGAGCACTGGTACTGGAGTCAGGGAAACCTGAGTTCAAATTGGACCTTAGACACTTACTAGTTGTATTACCCGAGGCAAGTAACAACCCTGTTTGTCTCAGTTTCCTCATCTGTAATATGAGGAAAGAGAAGAAAATGGAGAAGGAAATGAAAGACCACTTCAGTATCTCTGTTAAGAAAACCCTACATGGCATCATGAAGAGTCAGAAACAATAAATGGTAAAAAATATGCCCTAAAAAAATTATAAATCCTTTTAAGTATTAAAGTACCAATAAAACTATACTTGGAGCCAAAAAGATCTGAATTCAAATCTGACTTCAGATACTTATTAGCGGTGTGACCCTGCGTAATTCTCTACTTCTGTCTGCCTCAGTTCCCTCACCTATAAAATGAGAATGGTAACAATTACTACCTACCTCCCAGAGCTATTATGAGGATAAATGAGATAATAAACCACTTTGTAAAAACACAATATAAATGGTAGTTAAATAAAAATCATACATCAAATTGCGCATTTCATGGATACAGGATAGAGATTTTAAGTTGTTTACTGTGTCAATTTTAAACTTAAAGGAGTTTTGTTGGGGACTGGATTTGGGGGGAAGAGTGGGAGAAAGAGTTGTTTTAACTACCTTGACAGACTAAACTTAAATAAGCATTTAAACATGGACAAAAATGTAAGAGACTTTTGAGTTAAAACTAGAATCTGAAATGTATTAAGTAAAGAAGATTCTTTTATGAAAGGTCTCTAAAGTTGTCTTATATTTCTTAAATCAATCTGTAGCACATAATCAGTAAAAACCATATCATTTAAACAGAAAAATCAAAACTTAAACACTCACTCTCATGCAGCTGTGTCCTATTATGGGCTGTAACTTAACACATGCATTTCAGAAGTTGTCAAAAGTGAGTTCAGGCTAACAAATCTATATTGTTAAAAACCTTTGGTGAGAAGAGACAGCAGAGTAGGAAGAGGCAGCACTAGATTTCACCACAAGGTTGATGTCCAATATTTATATTGTATTATAATCCATTTAGCCTG
>JAQQSK010005460.1:0-14898 GCA_028658325.1 Potorous gilbertii
TATCAACAACCTGAGCCTTTAGTACCCTGAACAATTAAGTCTCAAAAATTGTTTCAGTAACTTCTAAAAATTCAATCCATACATCACAGAATAAATCCCCTTAATAAAAGGATTTATTCTGTAAAATTTGGACTCAGCAAAAAAACCTCACCCAAGGACTAAGAAGGCCACATGGGACCTTGAGGCCACAAGTTCACCACTCCTAAACTTAGAGTATCTCCAATAGATTTTTGATTTGGGTAAAAATAGAACTTTATCCATAAAACAAAAGATAGTTATAAAAATATGTAGCATATTATGAACAGAGTACACATCATTGGTTAATTTGTCAATAAATTTTCCTATGATTATCTACAGACTTGGGCATCCCAAAGTGAATATCACCCAGGAGTTTGTCCTTTAATTTATTAGTTGTTCAATGAAAAAAAAATAAAACTTCCTACATTTACATTTTTACATTTGTCTCATTGTCTATTCTGACTTTCTTTGTTCTCCACATAATTAGTCACATATTAGATTTTGTTTTAGAACATCACATTCCAATCCTATTTCCAGAAGTTTAATTCTTCATGGCAATTTACCAGTGTTCCATGCTATTAGGAATATGACTGACTGAAGCAGCTACATAATCCAGTACAGGTTTTCCAACTTAACATGTACAGATCAATGAATACTACAACAAGTCCAGTTATGATTTTCTATTTCTCCTGTCACAGGACAATGCATCCATTGAATATGCAAATTCCTCAGGATGAAAATTACTGTAATGAGAAGGGCACTGAATGTCATGATGAGAAACACTTAGATGAAGGTGGGGAGGTAAAAGAGGGAGCTCAGCTGACTACAAAAATATGAGTTAGTGAGTTTAAAGCAAAGAGTCCTGACATAACTTTATGTTCTTTTAGTGGGTAGATTCATTTACCAGGAGTTTTTTTCTTCTCCCTGAGAAGACATAAGAAAACCTACATGTTCCCTTTTTTTTCCTGTGATTTAAGAATTAAATAAATAAAATGTATACTGGGTTAGAAAGTCTTGGTGAATGGATGAAGGGACTCTTGCTTCATCCAACCTTGACCATGCTTCTCTTGTTTTATGCCTGGATGCTAAAGAAAGGCACAAATCTTCCCTGGCCGGAACATTTTTCAATATAAAATTGATTCTCAACTAGTATTGAAGAGCTTTTCCTTTTTTTTCTATTGAGAAGTTAAGGGCTCATGAAAAAATATGTTGAGTACCACAACCAAAATAATTTAATTATTTGATTAGAGAGAGACACAGTCAACTCAATGACTTTTTTTCTTTATAAGACAATCAGGATCAAGTGACTTGCCATAGTTACATTGCTAATATACATCTAAGTTGGGATTTGAACTCAGATTCTCTAGACTCTAGGACCAGTGCTCTATCCACTGCACCTCTTAGTTGTACCTTAACTGTTTTTTTAGAAAGTGAACTTAAAGCAACTTCATGGCAAAAAGAGCTCCACAAAGTCCTACTCTGGTGCATCTTAATGACATAGCAAGTAACTCAGGGCTCTTGAAGGATATTCAGAGTCTACACTTGAGCAGCTCCTACTAAGCCAGAAAGTAGAGTCCTGGCAATAGGTCAAGTCTATTTTCTAAACCTAGCTGAGTATAAAGTCCATTTTCATAACCTTTTTGGGCATGGAATCTTAAAAAAAAATTTACATATACACAAAATAGCCCTCACTCCTGAGTGGTCCCATTATGCTTAAACAGTGACTATGACACAGCAAGGGGAAAGGAGGGAGAGAGTGCCTCACAATTTTTAGGTCAGCTTTAGTCAATCAACAAACATTTATTAATCATGTACTATGTGCCAGGGACTGTGCAAAGCACTGCAGATACAAAGAAAGGCATAAGACAGTCTCAATTCTCAAAGTCTAATGGAAGAGACAATATGTAAACAACTATATACAAACAAGTATAGAACTAATAAATTAGAGATAATCAATAGAGGGAAGGCAAGAGCATTAAGGGGAATACAGAAAGACTTCTTGTAGAAGGTGGAATTTTAGCTGAGACTTGAAGAAAGTCAGAGAAGTCAGGAAACAGATGAAAAGGGAGAAGATAGATGGTAGGGGTTGTTTCTTTGGGCTATACTGCAAAAAAGTGGAATTATTGGAGCAGAAGATATACTTTTGTAGTTTTTGCTCTATGTTGGCAGATTGTTCCTGAGAGTGATCAAATCAATTTATGATTTGAATGAATCTAGAATGCCTAGAGCAAGGATAAATATTTATTTTTATCGTGTATTTTGGGTATGTCTATCTATTTTCTTTCTTTCCATCTTCTATTATATATTTACATATCTTACCTATTAATACGATGGGTTTTCTTCATGTATTTCCTTGTCCATATTTATGTCTTGAATTCTACAGATGAACCCCATTTGGTCATATTGATTAATTCTTTTTCCCCCTATATTGCTGCATTATCTGTTCTAAACTTTTAATTAGGACATTTGCATCTAGATTTGTAAGTATGATTGGCCTATGGTTTCCTTTTTTCTTTTTCTATATTGTCCTAAAGTTGCTCAAGATAATATTAGCTTTTATTTTCGCTATGATATTGCACTGTTGACTCATATTGGCTTTATTGCTATACTGTGACTTCTATATGATTCATTTCATTAGTGTCTGTTTTGTGTAATCTACAATCCTTTTTATTATATGTGTAAGAGTATATTTGCTTCTTAGAATTTTGTAACTGCAAGTGCCACCTTCCCACTGGGGAAGAAAAATGAATCAATATTGCTTGCTAGAGAAAATATATGCAGACTACACTTATCCATAGTTATATTAATAAATAATGTCTTACCCTACTCCTACTCACTCTCCCCCACTTTGTTAGGATCTTCTTGGACTGAGATTTTATTTCTTTACCTTAAAGAATCTGAATTCATATTCATATGCATAATCTTCAGGCAAAAAGTCATGAACATTCCATGAGGATTTGACAATTATTCTAAGAACAAGTCAAAACCCTTCTATTGGAATTGAGACAGGCAATTTAAGAGATAGAACTTTACAGGAAGACTCCTAACTACATCCATTGGGTAGTATCCTGTAAATGTTAATTGTTTCTTGATTTCTTTTACTTTGACTCTTAAAATCAGTTCCCAAAAATAACCTCAGAGATGCATCTATCAGGGCCAGATAGTATGACAGCACCTAACCTCATAAATAGATTGGGGAACATACCTTTTAACCAGACTCTATACCGACTCACTTTGTTTCACACCAATCATCATCCTGGCATCCTCAAAGAAGAGAAACTATCTCTAACACACATCAGAAACAGGGACTTTTTCTTGTATAAAAGGTAAAATTGGAAGTTGTCTTCAGAGCTGAAATACCACTACCCCAGTCCCAATTTGGATATGGATTTAGAGTACCACAGCATCCCACTCTCATCTCTAGCTCTTCTGAGACCTAAGTAAACTATAAACAATATCCTTTACTTATTTCTTATTTAGCTTGTACATAGCTTGACAATATATATTTGTTATCTTCTTCATCAGATTGTGAACTTCTTAAGGGCAAAGTCTCTTGCCTTTCTTTGTATCCCCAATACTTAGCACATCACAAGGGCTTAGTGAATGCTTATTGACTGACCAACTGTGTGTGTGTGTGTGTGTGTTCACCCTTCGTTGCTGAAGAAGACCATGCCATCAGAGAAATGATGACATGACTTGCACTTGACTTTGTTTTTGAGTAAGGGAGGATTGTACAGGTCACTAGCCTCACTTCTCCTCCAAAGTCATCTGAATCCATTCACCAGGATGACTGGAGATGACCCAGGATGAGGCAATTGGGGTTGTGACTTGCCAAAGGTCACACAGCTAGTGAGTGTCAAGTTGATATATGGGTGGGAAATAACTGTAAAGGAACTTATCAGGTCGTATTTTATTCTACTAATACTTTTTCATAATCAAAAAACAACAAAAAATGGAATCATATTCTTTACAACTTTCAGTCATTTGTGAGATAGTAAAGATGTGGGCCACTGTTGAATGTTGCTTGTGAACATCTACTTGTTCTCTGTTAATAATACTCCCATTGAAGATGCCCTGAATTCTTAATAGATGAACCTCATAAAAACTAGGCATATATGGGAAGTAGGACTATAGATTGGGAGTTATTTATGCTTTCTTGGTCTCTTTTTTTGGAGGGGGTGGAATCAATGAGATTTTTTTCACATCTTCTTTCAGACACCTTATAAATTGGCCCCTTAGTGTTCTCATAATTGGACTGCTTTTAGTGTGAATTTCCTCTCTCTATATTTTATCTAACTCAGCAGTTTTTCCTGGCTTTGTTCTTCTTGCTGCCATTTCTATTTCTCTGCATATAACTCAGAGACTCTGGTGTTAGGGTCCAACAGTGGTGGTTCCACGTCCTTGATGGAGAAAATAATTTCTTATAATAAATATTACAAATCTTTTTCATCTTTCTCCTTTTTGCAGTCCTCTTTCCTCCTTAGATGTCCTTGGTATAATTTTGCCTAGTTGGTTGTTTTGCCAAGCTTTCTTTAGCCTGGCATTACCCTACTAGTGCTTTTCTCTATTTAATGAAAAAATATTATTCATAACTATTGATCATCTTTCTTTTATTAGCATAGGGTTTTACATTTATATATGTATATATCTATACATATATGTATTTATATATTATATATGTATATATGCATATATTTTTAACCTGATGGAAAAACAGGAGTTTCTTTTTCCTTTTTATCAGCAATTCCATATTTTGGAGCTACTCGAGGTCCTCTAACATAGCTGCTTCTAACTACTCAGAGTCAATATTCTAGAAAATAGCTTCTACTATGTTGCCAAAGGTGTTAAATAGGAAACCATTTAATATTATCCCATGATGACTTGGGAAAGAACAAAAACATCTCAAGAACATTACTACTTTTAATTTTGCTCACAGTATTTCTTAACAAAACTAAAATCTCCACATTTTATAGGCGCTTTTTTCCTTATAAATTCTAAAACAGTTTGAGAAGTGACACTTTCAGTATTACTCAAAGTGATTTTAAAACTTGACAGCTATCCTGAATGTTGCTTCATTGGCTCCGACTCCAAGAAAGAGATGTCAATTTCAGGAAAAAATGAAGGTGTGCTTTAATTATACTTTATCCCCAGGACAATTTCCATTTTTACATCTTTGGAGGTTTTATCTTTTTTTTTTTCATTTCAAAACTCATTTGGTGAAGGAGGCATTAACTAACTTACAAATCAGTCTACTCTTTTGATCTTTGGGGAAAAAGATTAAAAAAAATCTTTAAAAAAAAGATAAAAAATTACTGTTAGCTAGTGGTGAGGCATTATTTCAAGTTTTGCCATTAGCTACTTTGGTAATATTTTATTTTTCACATATTATATATAGGTCCACTCCTCTGAAGGAACCCCAAATATTTTGTAAGGTTTTAAAGTAAACATATTGACTAATTTGATAGCTGGTAGCATAGTGGATGCACTAGGAGTCCTGGAGTCAGTCAAATTCAGCCTCAGATACCTCAGCCTATAACTGTGAATAAAGGGTCTCTTTGTCTCAGTTTTCTAAACTATAAAATGGGGGTAATAACTACTTCACAGGGTTGCCATGAGGACCAAATGAGATCATATTAAAGTGATCAATGGCAGCTAAGTGCTGCAATGGATAGAACACTGGGACTTGGAGTCAGGAAGACTCTTCTTTCTGAGTTCAAATCTGGCCTCAGACAATCATTAGATGGGTGACCATGGGCAAGTCACTTAAACAATTTGGGATCAGCTAGATATACTACTTCAGGCAAGTTTGTCCTCAATCAACAGACAGTCAAACTCAGTCCTTTGGCAGAGTTCCAAGCTAAGAAGCACACTTGGATTCTGGTTGTCCCCCACAAATGGGTTGGGATCCATTTTCATACTATGAGTGTGACCCTCTGCAAGTCTCTTAATCTCTTAGTGTCCCAGTTCACTAAGACTAATTAGCAGAGTGGTTGCCATCTGCATTAGTAAAGGGAATTTCTCATGAGGCGGCTCCTTATGCTGACAAAATGAAAAAGGTATAAAAATGTGCTAGCTTTCCCCACCAGATCCCAGAAAATAGCAATTAGCTAGGGGAAGATAAAACTTAGTGAAGGAGAAAAGACAAGGAATAGTAGTGGAGTTTTGGGAGGAGGGAGAGAAGAAGGAAATGGAGACTGAGAAAGACATAGAGATTTATGGCTCACTGTAAGTTAATCTTTGTTTTGGAAATTTTTTCCATCATGCAAACAGCAGAAATAAATTGAGGAGATCAAGGCTACATGAGTCAGTGGTAGGGTCAAAACTAGTATTCTGATTTCTTAATTCTTCGTTAGGTAATGGTCCATAATCAGCTTTCACATCATTCTGTGGAAATTACAGATCATCCAGAAGATACCTTGGGCCCCCCAGTTAGGTCTGGCAGCCTTGCCTACCCACACACTCAGCATAGACTGATTACCTAAACTCTGTAATTGAGTACCGCCTATCCCTTCCATCTGGGAAATGGTTTCATTATCTCTCTCCTTTTCCACCTCCAGCAACAGTGTGGAAACAGTAGTTGCTAAGAGAGGCAAAAGGAGAGAAAAACCTCTATTGTGAAAAAGGAGACTAAGCTTTAACTTAGCTCTTCTGGATGTTGTTAAACAACATCAAAGCTGCAGTATCGGAAAGAGTATCTGCTTGAGTGGACCTCTAATCTTCTCAGTGTGGATGTCTTCCATCAGGGTAGATTGCAACCCAAATATACCTCTTAAGTCCTCCAGAGGCTCTACCTAACTTAGTGGAGATCTTCCTTTAGGTCTCTTTGAATTCCACAGGTACCCAGCTAGGACTTGTGACTGTCTGCTATCCCTTACTCTAGCTATGCAAACTGGCCCTCGCTTTCCTGTCATACACATCCAGAGTACTCTGCTTTATATAATTTCTTATGCATAAGTCTTCATTAGAAATATTCTGCAGCCTACTCATAACCTCAGTAGATTTCTCCATTACAGTCATTCCATTTATTTCATCCCATTGGAAAGACATATTCAAAAGAATAAAGTAAGACTAACAACTAAAACCTTCCAGGGTTACCTGAAACCCCCGCTAGCGTAAAGACATTTAAATCATGTATATGAATTCCTTGTGATGAATCTTCACTTTGACCTTAACAACATGTGACCTGTCTTCCTAGACTCTGTTGATTTGCCTCTGTACCAAATGGGAAAAGGTTTGACAAGAATTGTGTTGGGATGATATGAATGTGAGTCTATCTGGGAAAACAAATGAATAGATGAGCCTATATAGATTCCTGAGATTGTATAATCCTGAATGTAGTTAAGATAAATATATAGTAATCACACATTAAGAAATATACTTCTTCCGAACAATTTGAGATAGGAAGTGGTGGTGCAGTAGGAAGTATATTGAACTTGGAGTCATGGGACTGTGAAAGTGGCTAAACCCATGTGACTTTGAGTCAATTGTATAACCTGTCTGAGATCTGCAAAATGAGAGTGTTGATCTAGATGAGTGGCATCAGACTCAAATAGAAACAGATCCATATGGGTCTCAAATTGACTAGGAAAATCACAAAGCAATATTTCCTATGTTTTATTGAATTTTTATTTATTTTGTTAAACATTTCTCAACTATATTTTAATCTGGTTCCAATACTGGCTATGTGTTTGACAGCTCTGATCTAGATGACCTTTGAGGTCCCTTTTAGCTATAGCTCATGTGATCTTATGATAAGACAAGTCACTCTATCAAGATCATTAATTCTTTTTTTAAATAAATTTTTATTTCCAGGTTTTGTTTTCACACAGCCCAAATTTCCCTCCCCCATATACATCTCCCACCTGCGTGAGAACCATCCCATGAAACAAAGAATTTTTTAAAAGAAGAAAATAGCAAAAGTGACCAATACCATGAAACAGACAATATTTGCATATCTTTGAACCTCTCTGCTTCTATTGAGTAGCGGGAGTGGGAGGTGTCTTCTCATATCTTTTCTTTGGGGCCAAACTTGTTCTTTACAATTTTACAACATTCATTTTTTATTATTCTGTTCTTTCCATTTATGTGGTTGTAGCCATTGTATATATTATTTTCTTGACTCAAAGATGTTAATTCTTAATTTTTATATTTTATTTTTCCCAAGTACATGTAAAAACAACTTTTAACATTCACTTTAAAAATTTTGAGTTCCAAATTCTCTCCCTCTTTTTTTCCCCTCTCTCTCCTTGAGAAAACAAGCAATTCTATATAAATTATACATGTGCAACATGGAAAACATCCATGTTGCAAAAGAAAACACAGACAAAAAATAAAACAAGAAAAATTTTTTAAAGTTTTTTAAAAGTATGCTTTAATATTCATTTAGAGTTCATTTGTCCTTTCTCTGGTGGTGGAAAGCATTTTTCAGTCTGGATTCCCTGGAATTATCTCAGATCATTATCTTGATCAGAACAGCTGTCTTTCAGTTGATCATACTTACAATATTGCTGTTACTATGTACAATGTTTTTGTAGTTCTACTCACTTTACTTTGCATGAGTTAATATAAGTCTAGTCAAGTTTTTCTGAACCCATCCTGCTTCTCATACAAACAGTATTCCATATACCATAGCTTATTCAGCCATTCCCCAATTGATGGACATACACTTAATTTCCAAGTCTTTGCCACTACAAAAAGAACTGTTATAAATACTTTTGTAGCTGTAGTTCCTTTTCCTTTTTTAAAAATCTCTTTGGGAAGGAGATCATAAAAATGGGAAAAGGTCTCACATGTACAAAAGTATTTATAGCAACTCTCTTTGTGGTGGCAAAGAACTGGAAATTGAGGGGATGCTCATCAATTGGGGAATGGCTGAACAAGTTATGCTACATGAATGCAATGGAATACTATTGTGCTGTAAGAATTGATGAACAGAAAGACTTCAGAGAGGCCTGGAAGGACTTATATGAACTGATGCTGAGTGAAATGAGCAGAACCAGGAGAACACTGTACACAGTATCAGCCACGGTGTGCAAGGACTGTTTCTGGTAGACCTAGCACTTCACAGTAATACAAAGACCTAAAACATTCCCAAAGGACTCCTGAGGCAAAATGCCATCCACATCCAGAGAAAGAACTCAGAATGAAGAAAGAGCTGGAACGCAGAATGAAGCAGAATATTTTCTCTTGTCTTATGTTTTGTTTTGATCTGTTTCTCTCATGCTTTCTCCCATTTGTTTTGCTTCTTCTATGCAACTTGACTAATGTGAAAATGTGGTTAATAAGAATGTATGTGTAGAACCCAAATAAGACTGCATGCTGTCTTAGTGAGGGAGTGGAGAGGGAAGGGGAGAAAATTTAAGACTTAAGGAAGTTATTGTAGAAAACTGAAAATAAATTAATTTTTAAAAAGAATTTATATAGTTTTATCTATAATCTTTGTTATCCACAGTAGTTAGTGTAGTGCTTGAAATTAAACTAATATTTAATAAATAATTATTTAAAGAAAAAAATCTCTTTGGGATACAGACCTAGAAGCAGTATTGCTGGATCAAGGGGCAGTTTCATAGCCCTTGGATCATAGTTCCAAATTTCTCTCCAGAATAGTTGAATAGGTTCATAAATTAGTATCTTAATTTTTCTACTTCCTCTCCAACATTTTCATTTTCCTTTTCTGTCATATTAACCAGTCTCATAGGTATGATGTGGTACCTCAGAGTTGTTTTAATTTATATTTCTCTAATAGTGATTTAGAGCATTTTTTCAGATGACTACAGATAGTTTTGATTTCTTCTTCTAAAAACTGCCTGTTCATATTTATCAGTTATATTTATCAGTTGGATAAATGCTTATTTATCAAATGAGGAATGACTTGTATTCTTACAAATTTGACTCAGTTCTCTATATTTGAGAAATGAGACCTTTATCAGAGAAATTGCTGTGAAAATTTCCTCCCAGTTTTCTCTGAATTTTGACTGCATTGATTTTGGTTGTGCAAACTCTTTTTAGTTTAATGCAATCAAAATTATCCACTTTACTTCTCAAAATGTTCTCTATCTCTTTTCACATGAGATGCTCCCCTAATTTGTGTCAGATATCACTCTTTCCAAATAATGTTCTCATTTTGACCTTGTCTTTGTATATAGTGTGAGGTGTTAGTTTATAGTTAGTTTATGCTCAATTGCTTTCCAGTTTTCCCAGAAATTTTTGTCAAATAGTGAGTTCTTGTCCCAAAAGCTTAGATCTTTGGGTTTATCAAACATTCTACTATCGTCATTTGCTAGTATGTATTGTGTTTCTAATCTATTCTGCTGATCATCATTCTATTTCCTTGGTGTTATCAGACTGTTTCAATGACTGTTTTGTAATACAAGTCTGGTACTGCTAGGCCACCTTCCTTCACATTTTTTTCAAGATACTAATTTTTAAGGAAGAAGGTAACTGAGAGAATTATTGGCATCTTCTCTGGTAGTCCATCAGTTTTTTTCAAGACACTTATTCATGTTAATGGTTGCTGTTGAGTCATTTGTCAGTCATATCTGACATTTTGTGACTCAGTTTAGGGTTCTCTTTGCAAAGAAACTGGAATGATTTTCCACTCCCTTCTCTGGTTGATTTAACAGATGAGAAAACAGAGTTAAATGACTTGCCTAGGGTCACACAGCTAGTAAGTGCCTGAGGCCAGACTTTATTTCAGGAAGAGGGCTGTTCCTGATTCTAAGTCTAGTATTCTATCTACTGTGCCACCTAGCTGCCCAGTTAATGGTTAATGAAGCCCAATAGCTGATTTTCTTTTTAAGTTAACTTCATAGATTGAGAGAGAAGGTGAAAATATATTTTAAAAGAAACCTGTTCTACTCAAGACAAAACTATTCAGCCATGCATTTATAATATTTTTGCAATAGGGAAGAAAAATTTTCTCCCAGAGTCCACCCTTTCTTGTTACCTCTCAGATGGTAGATAATCTCCACTGCTCATTTTGCCCTGACAAACAAATTCTCTATCCTTTTTCCTCAACTACTGTTAACAAATCACTTAAGCTCTACATCATCAGTAAAGAACAAGACTAATTTTCTTAAAATAATAGTCATTATAACATCCAAGAAAAGACATTAATAAGCACTCCCAACCCACACACCTTCCCCTTTCCCAAGCAAACCACCTCACTCCCTACCAACTCTACCTTGTGAATTCCAAAGCCCTACCATTCACCAGGCTGATTTTTGGTTCCAGGAAGTGGAAAAACCCAATACAGATCTCTTGTTAGAGATCCCTCAAGGACCCATGGCAATGGGCAGGTACAGAGAGTAGACCCTATATGGATTTTCCCTTGGGCTCTGGTAGCAGCAGAAAGGTGAACTCCTGACAAAAACAATACAGAGGCACTGCACTGATTATTCAGTTGCACAGGAGAGTAATGACCATTAGAGAAGGGTGTCTGCTGTTCTATAGGCTTGAGAAAGATTAATGTCCATCTGCCCCAGTTGCCAGAAAAGGAATTGCACACATGGTTACATCATGTAAATTTGTTTCTCTCATCCTTCTCTTGCCCAATGTTCCTTTAGAAAACTCTGTCACTAAGTGTTTACTCAGTGAGTCTTAGCTAAGGTAATCAGCAGTGGTATGACATTCCCAATGATCAGATTTGTATCTTCAGAACAGGAAGGGAAGCTGTACTGGACCAGAATGACCCTGGCACAGACCCAGAAAATACTCCTCTCCTTTCTCTGAATGAATCATGGGCTCATGAAAAAATGCGTGAAAGGAAGAGGCTTTATTTTTCTCAATTGAACAAAATCTCCTCTGACTTTTTACTTTTCATGCCTCTGGGCTTTCCTAACATGTGTCAGCTAAACATAGGCTCTATGGAAAGAAATGAAAAACTGACCTAGGGCAATGAGTCTGTTTGTCATTGAGGAAAAGCTCAGTTTAGCTCAGAGCCCCACCAATCCCAGGGTTGTCTGTCTATTAAGTGATGGATTTTGTCAGCCAAAGGATCTCATGAAGATGGAGAGGCTGTCATTTGCGTTGGTAGAGAGATACCAGATGAAATCCTGGGGCCTCAAAGTATTAAAGTATAAATTGTTGGAGGAAAAACTTGGAAATATAAAGACAAATAACAATTCCTCATCTTTTTTTCTGGCATGAGTGAAGTTATATGAAAAATTAACATTCCCTGTAGGTTCCTTGTGCTCCTGTCCAAAGGGAGCTTAGAAAGTAATTTTGTTCAAAAACTCAAATTAAAGACATTACTAAATTTAACTTCTTTTACTCCCATATGATCATCACAATTAAAATCAGACCTTGGACTCTCAATCCATTCTGGTTCATGGTTATAAAACATCTCATTCCAGATCCTTAGAGGAGCAGCTGAAATCTTGTAAATCCTCTTGTTTAATTGCCATTTACACATCTCTTCTGTTAAAAACAATAAAATTTAAAGATGAATCTAATCTGAGTGTAAATGGGAAGCATTTTTGGTAGGATATGTTATCTACACAGTGTTTGTTAATAATTATGAAGCTTAGTTAGTGAACCACAATTCCAGAGTCACTAAAGTTTTCTGCCATAGTAATTTAACATGCTCTACTGAAAAACATTTTTCCCCTGAAAGTTCAAAATGCTTTATTGATATTTTCTCATCATTCCTCATGATTTTCCTGAGATAAGCTGGTGGAAAGTATTACCTACATTCAACAGATAGGGGAATAAGGCCAAGAGAAATGAACCAACATGTCCAAGGTCATATAATAGGAGAAAAAAACTCAGGTCTCCTGATTCCCAGGGATGTTGGAATAATATAATGTAGGGAAAGGAATCAAATCAGTTCTAGCTGGATTTGGTCCACTGGAGTATCCATTTATACAAGGCATGCATCAATGTGATTTTGCTTCTGTATCTATTGCAATGTGTATCATTTACACTGGCAACAATTATTTTTTTCAGCTACTATATTGAAATGAAGAGTCTTCATGGATAAGTTCAGACATAAAGTAAAATAAAACATCAATATTAATGAATTTGAGTTGACCATTTACTGCCAGCAAACTCATTATTCAGCTTAAAAGATAAGAATAACAACATTTCACATTTATTTTGCACTTAAAGATTTGCAAAGCACCTTATTTACATTAAGCATTTGATCTTTACAACAGCCTTTTAAAGTATCACAGTTATTATATACATTGCTGTTCAGTCATTTTTCAGTCTTGTTCAACTCTCTGTAATCTCATGTAAGATTATCTTGGCAAAGATATTAGAGTCATTTGCCATTTCTTTCTCCAGCCCATTTTGCAGACAAGGAAACTGAGGCAAACGGACTTAAGTAACTTGTCCAGGGTAACAGCTAGTGAGTGTCTGAGGCTGGATTTGAATTCAGGTCTTCCTGACTCTGGGGCTGGTGCTCCATCCACTGTGCCATGTAGCTGCTACACACACTCACACACACACACACACACACACACACACACACACACACACATAAACACACACACACATAAACACACACACCCTATATGTATTATTCTATTTCTCATTTTGCAAAACAGGAAACTGAGGCAAAGAGACGTTAGGTGACTTGACCAGGGTCACACTGTATGTATATGAAGTATGATTGGAACCCAGGTCTTTCTGACTCTAAGCCCAGTACTTTATCCACCCTGTCCAAACTGCCAACAAATAAAACATTTAGAAAGCTAAAAGTTTGGGGGGGAAACCATTGTAACATTCTTTTTTAAGGCTATTCTCACATGGTAGATGTTTTGAAACACATTGTTTCTCTTTTCTAAAACTTTATAACATCTCATTGTGGCAGGGAGGTGACCCATGCTCTAAAGAATGTGCCCAAGGAGCAAAAGCTCTGGCAGATTGTACCAGGCTAGAAGGGCTTAGAATATGGACCCAGAAGGTGATCTTCATGCTTAACAGCTAGGATTTTCTTTGGCTCTAGTGACTATCAGAGGCTAACTGCTGACGTGAAAGGAGTTGGGGGAGAGAGTATGGAAACCCATGAAGGTATGAGCCTCTAAGTAGCTCCTATAAAAAAAAAATCTCAGGAAATAGCTTTTGTAATCACATTATCTGCACACACAAGTAAGCTCCTGGGGACTCACAGAATTTTAGATTGATGAAGGGCTTAGACATCTGTCTTTTCACAGGCTTTCCTCCATGTCTAGAATGGTCTCTTTCCTCCCCTCTCCTCTTAGAATGCGTAGCTTTATGAAAGCGGACAGCATCCTGGTGCAGTGTATAGAGCTCCACTCTAGGTGTGACCCTGGTTAGGTCACTTAACCTCAGTGTCCTCAACCGTAAAATGGGGATGAGAATAGCAGCTATCTCAAAAGGTTGTTGTGAAGATTAAATGACATAATTGTAAAGAGCCTATTACATAATAAGTGACCTATAAATGTTAGCTATTGTTATTACTCCCTCCTAAAGCTCAGCTGAAGCGCTGCTTCCTTCATCAAGCCTTTCCAGCTCCCTTGCACCTGGAATGCTTTCCCTCCTCATCTCCACCTTCTGGCTTCCTATCTTCATTCAACTCTTGCTTAAAATCCCACCTTCTACAAGAAGTCTTATCTCATTCTCCTATGTTCTGATGCCTTCACTCTGTTAATTGTTTCCAATTTATCCTGTCTATGACTTGTTTTTGCATAATTGTTTGCCTGTTGCCTCCTCTATTAGAATGTGAACTCCTTGACAGCAGGGTTTGCCTTTCTTTGCTCCCTCAGTACCTGGCACATAGTAGTAGGTGCTTAATAAATTATTCGGGACTGATTCATCAGTTGATAACACCTCCTCTGACCCAGTTATCCAGTCTTTGTTTCTATTTTGTAGGTATTTATTTCATATATACACACATGACATATATATGTAATATGT
>JAQQSK010005461.1:0-14897 GCA_028658325.1 Potorous gilbertii
GTGAGTTTTTGAACCTCTTTTTCCACTTGGCTAATTCTGCTTTTGAATGCATTCTTCTCCTCATTCACTTTTGGAACCTCTTTTGCCAATTGAGTTAGCCTATTTTTCAAGGTGTTGTTTTCTTCAGCATTTTTTTTTGTGTCTCCTTTAGTAAGGTGTTGACCTGTTTTTCATGCTTTTCTTGCATCTCTCTCATATCTCTTCCCAGTTTTTCCTCCACCTGTCTAACTTGATTTTCAAAATCCTTTTTGAGCTCTTCCATGGCCTGAGTTCATTGAATATTTATTTTGGATGTTCGGAATATAGAATCCTTGACTTCTATGTCTTTCCCTGATCTTAGGCATTGTTCTTCCTCATCAAAAAGGAATGAAAGAGATATCTGGTCACCAAGAAAGTTACCTTCTATAGTCTTTTTTTTCCCTTTTCTGACCATTTTCCCAGCCAGTTACTTGACTTCTGAGATTCCTTTCCACACCCACCTCACATCCAGATCTGCCCAGCTAGTGCTAGGGGTCTGAGATTCAAATGCTGCTTCCCAGCCTCAGGGCCTTCTTTGGCGGCAGGGCTGCTATTCAGTGTAAGATTAAGTTCATGTACTGAGGTGTGGGCAGGGCTGCTATTTAATGTGAGATTAAGTTCAGTTGCTGGGGTGTGGGCAGGACCACCATCAGGGGCTCAGTTCCCTCAGGGGGTTTATGCTGAGTCCTTCCACAATGGATCCAAGCTCCTGCCTGCTTTGAGAGCCCCTGTCCTCTGCTTCCTCCCCTGCTGCCTCCCGAGGAGGCCTTAGTTGTGGATAAACTCCCCTCCGTTATCAGCCAGCCAAACAGGCTCTCTCACTGACCTTTGTGCCTGTGGGTGGAGGGACCTTCATGGCTGCTGGAGATTCAGTCCCTGAAGCCTGCTTGGATCTGCTCCTCTGGGTGCCTCATGGCCAAGGCAGGGCTGGGCTCTGCTCTGGGTCCAGTGTGCGACAGACCTTTGCTGTCGGTTTTCAGGGCTCTCTGGAACAGGAATCTCCTCCAGTGCATTGTTCTGTGGCTTACGCTGCTCCAGAATTTGTTGGGAGTGCTTTTTACAGGTATTTTATGGGCTGCGTGTTAGGAGCTAGCATATGTGTGACTTTCTACTCTACCATCTTGGTTCCTCCTCCTGGAAGTATAATTTTAAGAAATAAGCCATTAGTGTAGCTGTAGTCATGTAGTATAGAGAATTTTATATTCTGAGAAAGGCAGTTTAGTCTTGGACAGCATTAGCTGAATTTAAGGAATAGTGAGCTTAAGGAATCGGGCAATAGTGCTTTAATTTGATGACATTTGATGAGACATGTATCTTGTCGCCATACAATGGATGTTATGTTAACAAAGGAACATAATTTTGGTTAATTCAGGTGGTTCTCCATGTTCTTGCATGTCGGGAAACCCTGAGTAAATTAGTTTCCTCATCTATAAAATCGGGATATTAATAGCACCTACCTCCAAGGGTTGTTGTGAAGCAAGTTAGATATTTGGTAAGTACCTAATGCAGTGCTTGTCACATAGTGAGTGCTATATAAATTTTAGCTAACATTACTATTTATTCAGCAATGACATATTCCTCCACTTCCCTTGGTGGCATTATCACAATGAAAGCCAACTGTTACATTACGGAATTCTGTGGACAATGTATTTAGGACTGAAGACCCCTTAAAGGTCATCCAATCTAACCCCCTCATTTATAAGTTAGGAAAATGGAGGCCCAGCGAACTTAAGTGATATATTGAAGTGATGTTTTGATGTCTAAAGAGCTAGAAGGAACAAGTACTGTGATTCATAATTTATTCCTTTTTTTCTGTTTTAATACATTACTTTTCAAGAACTTTTATCCTTCTAATTCCTTTTATGGTACCCCTCAGTTTTAAGCATTTAGTAACTAACCCATTAATATTTATTATTAATTTATAATGTCTGCTTTGGAATATTTAATTCATAAACTTGTATCCTTTATGTTTGATAGGACTTGTGTTTGGATAGGGCTTAAGACGGTCTTGTAGGTTATAATGCATTACTATGTTACATTTTCCTTAATAAAGACATATGAATGTATTTACACATATACACATACACATACATTTTTAGGCAATTCCTTAAACAATGATTTAATGTATTTTACGTGGGGTGCAGACTCTCTATAGTTTGTTGTTGTAATTATTGTCATGTTGGAAGAAACCATAAGTGATAATGTAATTTTACTACATTGTGCGTCAACCTGCAGAATTAGTTATAATTAAATTACAGGTATAGATTCAGGCCTGCCTCAGAATTCATAGTTCCTACTCTATGTGAACTATGGTCCACTATATCTGGAGACCTAAACAATTAATATTTAAGTAGGAATCTCTGTTAGCTGAAGTACTTTGCTTTATAGCCTCAGTGTGCCAGGTACTAAACCTTAAAGTAATAATTTTAACAGGTTGGATTTCATTTCATCTAAAGAACCAGCTATCTAATGACTATTAATAGTGAATTACAAAAATATACAAAAACCTACAGCTGTAATCTACTTGATAACTCTCAGTTATTAAAAGTTGTTTTGATTTTTTTCTACCAAGCCTCTGACATTTAGGGACAACCTCTATGATATTCCTTTAAGATATGAAATTAGTTTTCCTCAAATGTGCCAGGTGCAAACACTGAACCAATGTCGTTTTTAATCTCTTCCCTTGAGAGTAAAGTTGAACACACAAAGTAGAATTCTGAAATATGATTCCTTTCTTATTTCGAACTTGAGAAATGCATAAAGCTTTGGCTATTTTGCATTTAAAATCTGTTCGTGACTTTTTAATTATGACAGTTATATTTTTTTCTCCATTCAATTTAAAACAATCCGTTCCTATTAGTATCAAGTAACAATTTTTAGTACTAGAGAAAAAAAATCAAAAATGAAATAAGAGAAAAGAAAGGAAAGAAAGAGGGAAGGAAGGAAGAGAGGAATGGAGGGAGAGAGGGAAGGAGGAAGGAAGAAAGAGGAAGAAAAAAGTGTATAATTATTTAAGGAGGAAAGGAACTAATAATTATGTCTATAGGAGAGAATTTGATAGAGGAAATGACATCTCAGATGAATCTTGAAAAAATACAAATACAAAAGGATTAAGGATTTAGTGATGGAAGAGCTGTTAGAAACCTTCTTCATAAGAGGGTGCCAGAAAAATCAAAGGGGTGGTAGTATGCATGGGTGAAATAGGGAGGCATTGAATAAAAATAAGAGGTCGGTAGAAGGTTGGTAGAAGCATGAGGAAAGAAAAGAGGAATTAAATTCATAGTGATTACATTATTTTCCAAATAAACACACAAAATATAAGTTATAACTGATGAGAGATCAAGTTTGTCTACAGGTCTTAACAAACAAGTGTTGGGAGGTATGTCACACATTGTTGGGAAGTTCAACATGCACTGGCGGGAACATGTACGAGTAATGACATGTTTACAATACGATACTATACAGTTATATGATAATATTGTGTCATCAATTTTTTAAAAATTTTATTTATTTTTTAATGTTTTACAATCATTTCCATAAAACTACAATTTTTTACACCCCCACACCTACCCACCAACCCCATCCTGTCACCCCAAGTCAGCAAACAATTCTATATAGGATCTACATATATTCTCCTATTGAAAACGTTTTTTACTATAGTCATGCTATGTAGATGAACTAAAATAAATGGAAGAAATCATATAACAAATCAAAATATCATACACACACACACACACACCAAATCTGCTGCATTCTGCAAATTAATTCCATAGTTCTTTCTCTGAGTATGGAAGGCATTTTGCCTTAGAAAACCATTGGGAATTTTTTTTTAAGTTCTTGCATTATTGAAAAGTTCCAAGTTCACTAGAAAAAAACTCTCACACAGTGTGGTCATTGCTGTGCACAAAGTTCTCCTGGTTCTTCTCCTTTCACTCAGCATCAGATCATATAAGTCCTTCTAGGTCTCCCTGAAGTCTTCTTGTTCATCATTTCTTATGGCACAATAGTACTCCATTACATTCATATATCATAATTTATTCAGCCATTCTCCAATTGATGGGCATACTCTTGATTTCCAGTTTTTGGGAACTACAAAGAGCACTGCTACAAATACTTTTGTACATGTGGGACCTTTTCTCATTTTTATGATCTCTTGGGGATACAGTCCTAGTAGCAATATTGCTGGGGCAAAAGGTATACACATTCTTGTAGCCCTTTGAGCATAGTTCCAAATTGTTCTCCAGAATGGTTGGATGAGCCCACAGCTCCACCAACAATGAATTAGTGTTTCAACTCTCCCACATACTCTCCAACATTTATCATTTTCCTGTACTGTCATGTTTGCCAATCTTGTACTTGTGATGTGGTACTTCAGAGTTGTTTTGATTTGCATCTCTCCGATCAAAAGTGATTTAGAGCATATTTTCATATGACTAGAGATATCTTTAATTTCTTCCTCTAAAAATTGCCTGTTCATATCCTTTGACCATTTATCAATTGGGGAATGACTTGTCTAGTTATACATTTAAGTCAGTTCTCTATAAATTCTAGAAATCAGGCCTTTATCCCCGAGATTAGCTGTAAAAATTCTTTCCCAATTTACTACATCCCTCTGAATTTTGGTTGCATTGGGTTTGGTCATGTAAAAACTTTTCAGTTTAATATAATCAAAATTATCCATTTTGCATTTCATAATACTTTTTATCTCTTCTTTAGGAAATAAATCTTTCATTCTCCATAAATCTGAAAGATACACTATTCCTTGCTCCTCCACTTTGTCCATGATTTCAATCTTTATACCTAGATTGTGTACCCATTTGGCCTTTATTCTTGTGTATAGTGTCAGGCATGGGTCTATGCCTGGTTTCTGCCGCAATGTAATCCAGTTTTCCTAAAAATTTTTGTCAGAGAGTGAGTTCTTATCCCAGAAGCTGGGGTCCTTGAGTTTATCAAACAGGTTGCTATATTCTTTGCCTACTGTCTTCAGTGTCAAGTGTATTCCACTTGTTTACCCTTCTGTTTCTTAGCCATTACCAAGTGATTTTGGTAATTGATGCTTTATAGTACAATTTGAGGTCTGGAAGAGCTAGGCCACCTTCCCTAGCTTTATTTTTTTCATTTTTCCCTTTGATATTCTGGATCTTTTGTTCTTTCAGATGCATTTTGATATTATTTTATCCAGCTCTAGAAAATAATTATCTGATAGTTTAATTGGTATGGCACTAAGTAAGTAAATTAATTTAGGTAGAATTGTCATTTTTATTACATTAGCTCAGCCTACCCATGAGCAACTGATGTTTTTTCACTAACTTAAATCTGACTTTATTTGTGCAAAAAGTTTCCTGTAATTGTGTTCATATAGTCCCTGGGTTTGTTTTGGCAGGTAAACTCCCAAGTATTTTATAGTGTCTACCCTAGCTTTAAATGGGATTTCTCTTTCTATCTCTTACTGTTGGACTTTGTTGTCAATATATAGGAATGCAGATTTGTGTAGGTTTGCCGAAGTTGTTTATTATTTCAAGTAGTTTTTGACTTGAGTCTCTGGGATTCTCTAAGTATATCATATCATCTGCAAAGAGTGATACCTTTGTTTCTTCTTTGCCTATACTTATTTCTTCAATTTCTTTATCTTGTCTAATTGCTACAGCTAACATTTCTAGTACCATGTTGAATAATAATGGTGATAATGTACATCTTTGTTTCCTTTATTCCTATGTTCTGCAGTGTTTTTAATTGGAATGGATGCTGTATTTTGTCGAAAGCCTTTTCTGCATCTATTGAGATAATCGTGTGGTTTTTTATAGTTTTTTGTTGATATGAT
This sequence comes from Potorous gilbertii, assembly GCA_028658325.1. Classification (NCBI taxonomy): domain Eukaryota; kingdom Metazoa; phylum Chordata; class Mammalia; order Diprotodontia; family Potoroidae; genus Potorous; species Potorous gilbertii. Next base: position 5,840 of record JAQQSK010005461.1, read on the forward strand.
CAATAATGCTAATAGTTTCCCTAATATTGAACCAGCCTTTCATGTCTGGTATGACTCCTACCTGATCATAATGTATTATTCTTGTGATTTTGCTAAAATATTATTTAAAATTTCTAAATCTATATTCATTAGAGAAATTGGTCTATAATTTTCTTTCTCTTTTTTGTCTCTTCCTGGTTTAGATATCAAAACCATATTTGTATCATAGACAGAAATTGGGAGGACTCCTTCTTCCCCAATTTTCAAAAAATAATCTATATAGTATTGGAATTAATTGATCTTTAAATGTTCGATAAAATTCACTTGTAAATCCATCTGGCCCTGGAGATTTTCTCCTAGGGAGTTCATTGATGGCTTGTTCAATTTCCTTTTCTGAGATAGGGTTGTTTAAGTATTCAACTTCCTCTTCTGTTAATCTGGGAAATTTGTATTTTTAAAATACTCATCCATTTCATTTCGATTATCGAATTCGTGTTCATAAAGTTGGGCAAAGTAATTTCTAATTATTGTTTTAATTTCCTCCTCATTGGAGGTGATTTCATCCCTTTCATTTTTAATATTAGTAATGTGATTTTCTTCTTTATTTTAATCAAATAGACCAAAGGTTTATCAATTTTATTAGTTTTTTCATAAAACCAACTATTGGTTTCATTTATTAATTCAATAGTTTTCTTAATTTCACTTTTGTTAATCTCTCCTTTGGTTTTCAGTATTTTTAATTTGGTATTTACTTGGGGATTTTCAATTTGTTATTTTTCTAGCTTTTTCAGCTGCATGCCCAAGTCATTGATCTCTACTTTCTCTATTTTATTTATGTAGGCATTCAAAGATATAAAACTTTCCCTGAGAACAGCTTGTGCAGTATCCCATAAGATTTGGTAAGTTGTCTCATTACTGTCATTCTCTTGAATGAAGTTGTTGATTGTTTCTATGATTTCTTCTTTAACCCACTCCTTCTTTAGGATTAGATTATTTAGTTTCCAATTGATTTTTGTTTTATCTTTCCATGGCCTTTTATTACATATATTTTTTTATTGCATTATCATCTGAGAAGGATGCATTGATTATCTCTGCCTTTCTTCACTGGATTGTGAGGTTTTTATGTCCTAGTACCTGGTCAATTTTTGTAAATGTGCCATGTACTGCTGAGAAAAATGTTTATTCCTTTCTATTCCCATTTAGTTTTCTCCAGAGATCTATCGTAACTACCTTATCCAGAGTTTTGTTTACCTCCTTAACCTCTTTCTCGTTTATTTTGAGGTTAGATTTATCAAGTTCAGAGAGGGGGAGTTTGAAGTCCCCCAGTAGTAGAGTTTTATTGTCAGTTTCTTCCTTCAACTCCCCCAATCTCTCCTCTAAAAATCTCGATACTATACCAATTGGCGCATACATGTTTAGTAATGATATTGCTTCATTGTCTATGGTGTCTTTTAGCAGGATATAGTTTCTATTCTTATCTCTTTTGATTAGATCTATTTCTGCTTTTTCTTTGTCTGAGATTAGGATTGCTACTCCTGCTTTTCTCACATCAGCTGAAGCACAATATATTCTGCTCCAACCTTTGACTTTTATCTTGTGTGTATCCCACCTTTTCAATTGTGTTCCTTGTAAACAACATATTGTTGGATTATGACTTTTAATCCATTCTGCTATCAGTCTCCATTTTATGTGAGAGTTAATTCCATTCACATTCACAGTTTTGATTACAATCTGTGTATTTCCCTCCATCTTCTTTCCCGCTGTTTGTGCTTTTAGCTCTCCTGTCTCCCTTCCCCTCCTCAATAGTATTCACTTTTCACCACCTCCTAATGCCACCTTCCCCTCCTTCTTTTAGCCCTCCTCCCTTTTACTCCCCTTTACTCTTATTGCTTCTTCCTTCCCTTTTAGACTCCCTCCCCTTTCTTCCCCTTCTCCTCCTACTGCCTATAGAGCTAGTTAGGATTACCTGTTTAATTTTATTATTCCCTCCTTGAAATAAATCAGATGAGAGTACCTCTCAAACAATGCTCATCTCCCTCCCCTCTTTCCCTCTACTATAATTTTGTACTTCTTCCTGTGATGTAATTTGCCATTTTCTGCTTCCTCCTTTTCACACCTCCTATTACAATCCCTTGGCATACTTAAATCATATTTTTAAAATGACATCATTTACTTTATACATGTTCCCTCTATGTATATCCCTTTTGTATTCATAATAGATGTACAATTCCCAAGATTAACAGGTATCATCCTCCCTTATAGGGAGGTAAACCTTTTTCCCAAATTGAGTAATAAGTTGTTTTGTTTTGTTTTGTTTTCCCCATTTTCCTTTTTATGATTCTCCTGAGACCTGCATTTGAAGATCGAATTGTCTATTAAGTTCCGGTGTTTTTGTCAGGAAGCACTGAAAATTCTTCACTTCGTTGAATGACCTTCTCCTTGCCGGAAATCTTATGCTAATCTTTGCTGGGTAGTTGATCCTTGGTTGCAGTCCCAACTCCTTTGCCTTATCAAATATTAGATTCCAATTCCTTCGATCTTTGAATGTAGCAACTGCAAGGTCCTGTGTGATCCTGACTGTAGCTCCTCGATATTTGAACTATTTCTTTCTGAATTCCTGGAGTATTTTCTCCTTCACTTAATAGTTCTGGCATTTGGCAATGATATTTCTTGGGGTTTTAAGTTTTAATGGTGCATTCTTTCAATGACTATTTGCCCTCTGAATCTAGCACTTCTGTGCAATTTTTCTTGATGATTTTCTGGAAGATATTGTCCAGACTCTTTTTTCCCATCATGGCTTTCTGGCAGGGCAATAATTCTTAAATTTTCTCTCCTGGATCTATTTTCCAGGTCAGTTGTTTTTCCAATTACATATTTTACATTTTCTTCTATATTTTCACTCTTTAGAATTTGCTTGACTGATTCCTGCTGTCTCACTGAGTCATTAGATTTTACTTGCCCAATTCTAATTTTTACCAAATGGTTTTCTTCAGTTAACTTTTGCATCTCCTTTTCCATTTGTCCAATTTTCCCAACTGGGTTTTGTGCTTCCTTTTCCATTTTACCAACTACTCCTTTCAGGGAGTTTTTCTGTACTTCCTTTTCCATTTGCTTAACTTTCCTTTTCAAAGAGATGTTCTCATCAGTGAAATTTTTTTTTTATAATTTTAAAATCATTGGCCAGTTTTTCTTCTGTTTTCTTCTTCAGCTGTTCCAGGAGAGCTGTTCATGGATGGGAACAGTTCATAGTCCCTTCTGAAGTTTCATATGGAAGTACAGTCTCTGTAGGGACCTCTTTGGTATTTGTGTTTTGGTCCTTATCCCCATAGAAAGTTTCTATGGGTATTTTGGGGCTTATTTTGCTTTTTTTTTTTATTCATGATGGTGATTGTGTGTTATGGCTTCTGTTTCTTTCAGTTAGAAGCTGCAGAACTTGGTGTTGAGCTGACTTGTGTGAAAACGCTAAGAGCAGGTTTTTGTTTTGTGTTTCCCAGGTCAACCCTGGGGTTAGCTTGTTAAGTGTGGAGGAGGAGTGGTCTGGTCATGGGAGATCTCCTCAGCTGAATTGAGGCAAAGGCAAGCTCAGGGGATGGTGATCCCAGCTTCCCTATTGTCTTCCCATTTCCCCTGGAGTGCTGAGGCATGCCTAGATCTAGTGCAGATTCCCACCCCTCCTGGGGCTTCTTTCCTGGTGCTGAGGCTTACCTGGGTCATAGTGCGAGTTGTCTCTGCCCTGGGTCCCTTGTCCTTCTGGTTTGCATCCGCCACAGTAGGAAGAATCCCCCTTAGCTATTTTCCTAGCCTCAGGTATTATAAGACTATTTGCCCCCTCTGCTGTTTTCACTGATCCAGGATTTTTCTGGGGAAATATTTTATGGTTCTTTCAAGGTCATCAAGTGGGGAGGAAAGGGCATTTACTGATCACTCCACCATCCTGGCTTCTGAAAGTTCAAGTAGGTGACTTACTGATATTTAATCTGCGGGCTGAAAGTCTCAGGAGCTGCTGCACTGATATCCGGCACTCAGGGGCTCTCACTGGCTCCCACCCTCAAGTGCCACTCTGTTGGTTCCACCTACTGCTCTCAGGTTTCTCGGGGCCTTTCTGGTCTGTTGTGCTTGACATGCTGCTCTGTGGGCTCCCCATTTCCTCCCTCATGGAGCAGATCCTTCTCATGGACCTTCCAATCTGTCCTAGGCTCCAAATCCACCAAAATCTGTCTCCCACTGGATTCTGAACCTCCAAAATTTTGTCAGATTCTCTTTTCAGAGGTATTTGAAGGAGTTTGTCCAAGAACTTAGGTGAGTCTTTGCTCTCACTCCACCATCTTCGCTCCACCCCCATCAAAATTTCAATGAAGGAAAAATTCCCACAAATTTACAATAAATTATTAAGTGTAAGATGCATCATTTAAAAATACATATTTTACATTTTTTGGAAGTGACATAATTTTTTAAAGTGCTAGATGGTTAAAGAAAGCAGATTTCCAGGAGGATGCTGAGTAAATTTTTTTGAAAAGGGGTGGTAGACCAAATAAGAGGTCTGGGAACCTCTGCTCTAATCAGAACTCTTAATTGGGAAGATTATGAAATCCTAGTATCATAGATAAAACACTGGAAGGACACCCAAAGTCATCTAGTCCAAACTTCTCAGTTTACTTATGAAGAAACTGAAAACCCAGAAAATTGAGTGATTTGTCCAAAATCACAAAGATTAGTGGTGATAAGTTACTACTGCAGAGCTATGATTCAAACTGGTCTTCTAACTCCACATGCAGTACTCTTTCCTCTGTGTCTGATCCTAAGAAGATAAAGTGGGAAAATATTCCAGGGGATGGAGAATGATTTACACAAATATACCAGTTATTGTGTTTGTCCTTCATTGCCAAAGATGACCATGCCATCAGAGAAATGCTGACATGAATTGTACTTGACTTTGTTTTGAGTGAGGGAGGACTGAACAAGGTCATCAGTCTCACTTTCTCTTCCTGAACCATATGGACCTAGTGACCAGATATTCATCATGATGACTGGAGATGGCCCACAGTGCAATGGAAGACATTCACCCCTTTAGGTGAAGGCCTCTTCAGGTATTCACTTAGTGTGAGGTAATACCCATTCAGTGAATAGGCCTGTTTAAGAGTTAGTCAGGGGATGGCCCCTTTAATGAAGCAAAGGAAAATAACTAAATCAATCTGGGAGGGAAACAGTGAGAGTTAATATTGATAATCACTCTTGAGCCAGTAGGGTCCAGAAAACAGTCCTTAAGTGGTGCTTGGGCAGTGGTCTAGTGTGATCCAATCTATAGGCTTAAGAGTGCAGTAGCTTTAAAGTTTGGAGAAAGAAAAGGAAGAAAAAGGAAGGGAAGGAAGGGAAGGGAAGGGAAGGGAAGGGAAGGGAAGGGAGAAATCTATCCAGTAAACCCCAAGTTAACTGGGCATCCTCTGACCATTCAAATTTACATTATTTCAGAGAAGAGAAGGAAGAGGAGAAGGAAACAGACAGGAGAGGAGGAGCTGAGATATCCAGTTAACTGGGTCCCTATTCGGGCAGCTGGGTATACTCACAGATTGTTGTGTTCATACTTTGTTTCTGAAGAAGACCATGCCATCAGAAGAATGATGACAGGACTTGCACTTGACTTTGTTTTGAGAGGGAGGGCTGTGTAGGGTCACCAGTATAAGAGATGGAATGTTAAATTTGGGGCATAGCTTAATAATGGCGAGCACTTAACTGTGTTCTTACCAAAAGAAACAGAAATCTCTTTATTGTCAGTTCTAATGGCCTCTTCTCAGTTTTCATTTTTCTTGAACTCTCTGAGGTATATGACATTATTGACCACCTTTTCTTCCTGGATCTTCACTCTTCTCTGGGTTTTCATGACACTGCTCTCTTCTACTTCTCTTCATATCTATTAATAGTTCCTTTTAAGTATTATCTGTTAATTCATCACTCATATCCCTGTTCCTAATGGCAGATTTCCCCCAAGGCTTTATACTGGGTCATCTTTTATTTCTCTACACTTTTTCATTAGATAACCTTATCAGTTCATGTGTATTCTCTTTTAATGAGGGTTTGGTGCATGCCAAGGTCACCTAAGGTAGTGTCATCAAAATGGAAAAATGGCATCTTATGTGGTCTAAATATGTGCTAACCTCCCATTCTATCTCCATGCAGATGACAAAACCCAAGGGGTGCATGACACCAAAAGTTTAAGAACTTCTATCCCAGGAATAGTATTTAAAAAAAAGAATTTACATTACTATGGCAATAAAAATGAGTAAATACATTTACTCAATAAAAAATATATATCTCATATTAAAAGTAAAAGGCATACATTGCAACATAGATACAATTCTTTAACAATTATTTACTAAGTGCATACCACAATATAATTTTACAAAATAATTAAATGCAATTTTAAAAACTAAATCCTGGTTAACTTTTTCACATGAGTATTCTCTTTTGCAATTATTATTAAGCTAATTTGAGTTTCAGATATTAAATGGAATTATGCTCTAATAAATTACACTACTGATAAAGGGCTTTCTGGAGCAAATATATTTCAAATTAGTATGTATCCTTATCACTTTATGTAAATGTAGGGGATCTTATTTTATACACCTAACTCAGGCATTGAAAAGAATTGTTTTTGTTTTAATCCATGTTGCTTTGTAGCCTTCCTTTTGCATGGCAAAACAATTACAAACATAAATCTGTGTCTTTGCCATTTAGAACTTGAGCAGCTCTGTCACGTATAATAGAAAAGCACATATTTTTCAATAGCGGACTCTATGTGCGCTGGCATACTGAGTGGCATAGTGTAAATAATATTTCTTCCCTTTTATGTAACACAGCACTAATGGTTGCCTCCCAACTTGGCCTGAGGCATGCTTCTGGGCACAAATAGATTCAGCCACTGCCACTGTAGTTTGTCATTCACTTTTAAGATCTTTAATCTGACCCATAATACACCCAGAACACAGTCCCCTTGCCCTTTAAAAGAAAAAGAAAGCCATAATGAAGACAACAGTACTGAAAAGTTACCTGCTAGAAACCAAAAGAGGCAAAAAGCCTGATCAAATCTTGCAGGAATTGATATAGAGAAATTGACTATGCTGTCTTAATTCAATTCATTCATGGTTTTAAGATTACTTCTACAAGTGTTTGCCAAGGGTAGGTCTTTGTTATTATTAAAATGACCGTGATATTATTTTTATGTATTTTAATTTTGTGTTCCCCAACTTAGCATATTTAAAAAAATAATTAAAGTTAGACATTCTTAATCCTTTCTAGAATATTCAAGAATAATACATGATTTTATAAATTACTTGATATTAGAGATACTCAAAATAACAGAGAAAGACACTCAAGATGTCCAATTCTTGGACAATCTTGCCAATTATTATTTTCCATTCTATTTTGTTTTATGTTTTGGAGGAAGGAGGGAGGGTGTTATTGGAGAGAGAACTTCTACTTAAAGCATTCAGAGATGGACCCAGAAATTCCTTTCATTTTTGTCCCCATCCTACAGGCAGTCACAAACAGCATTCATGTTACAGTCATGGTTAAATGCAGGAACCAGGTCTCATATATTTCACAGAAATCCTACTCTCTGAGAGTTGAGGTTACAAAACATGTCAGTGAGAACATCAATCACTTCTTGGAGGCCTTATAAATGTTATTTTGGTGTTATGTATGATTTGCAATTGCTAGTTGGTTAATAGGTTATGGGACATACAGAACTCAGTTGACAGTAGCAGTTGAACAGTTTCAAAAGGGTGTAATTTATTAGAAAGGCAATTAATCAACTCCTAGTACTGCTGAGCCAAAATTTTATACTAAGATAAACGCTGTGGTGCTATGCATGCAGCTCTTTCCAGGAATCACACTGTGTAATCTGATGATCTGGCTAAAAATCAACCGTTAGCAATCGATGGGCCTTAAGAAAACAAATATTTGAAAATGCTACCCATTTATAAGTATTGAGGGAAAGATCAATTTGTGGCACTATAGATAAAGAAAGCAGCTATCTTAGCATCATTTCGTAGAAATCCTAGTGATAGGATTATTTCCCACATCTAACAATCTCCTATATTTGGATTTCAGGAATATTATTAGAGTCCAGGAATAAGGAGTTATATCAATTTACTTTGTTCCAATTGCAAAATATTTAAAACATTGCTTCCAGTTCTGGGTAACATGTTAAAAAGCATAGATAAGACAGAGAACATCCAGAGGATTGCCACCAAGTTACTGAGGGTCTTGAGATTATGAAATATGAGAAACATATGAGGTGGGGGTGTATATCTTGGAGAAGTGATGAAGCCATAAGATGAGGAAACTAGTACCTGTCTTCAAGTATTTGAGAATGAATTATCCCTGAGAGGCCTCAGGTTCAGAAATCATGAAAGGCTGAGCACTCTCAGACTAAAATACTGCTAATTGTACCTTTACTGCAAATCATCAAAGGCTAAAGGAATTAAGGATAAAGAATGAAAATTTGGACTCAAAAGCAGCCCCCAACAATTGAACTCACCTTATATATGTTGGGATAGGAAATGGATAGTAGCTATAGAAATGTAAATCAGAAGTTATGGCATTGGGATCCCTGTGCATAAAAATTATTAGCACAGTATGATTTCATTAATTACTTTTTCATTCTTATATCTTAATATTATCACTTTGTAATGTTATAAAATGAGTAAGGATTTGAACTAGGGAGATTTTTCCCAGGGCAGTTAGGTAGTATACTGGCTTGAGCACTTGGCTTCAAATCTTTTTTTTTTTTTTAATAAATTTATTTATTTAAATTTTTACATTCATTTTCACAAACTTTGGTTTCCCAATTTTCTCCCCATTTGGCCCCTCCCGCACCCCAATACACCTAGCATTCTAATTTCCCCTATCACCAATCTGCCCTCTTTTCTATCATACCTCCCTTCTCTTGTCCCCATCTTCTCTTTTGTCCTCTAGGGCCAGATAACTTTCTGTTCCCCATTACCTGTATTTCTTATTTCCTAATTGCAAGAAAAATACTTGACAATTGTTCCTAAAACTTTGAATTCCAACTTCTCCCCAT